>JAUZNJ010036683.1:0-11756 GCA_034780135.1 Jordanella pulchra
TACACCTTTTGAATGGAATTACTGAAATAAATCTACTTTTTCATGGTATTCTAATTTTATGACCAGCACCTGTATAGTTGGCCGTTTTTAACTACTTTTGATTTTTGCTTTATTTCACTTAAAAAAATATTTACCCTGGATTGCTTGGTATGATTTTTTTCAGCACAACCTCCCCTTTGTGTATTTACAATTTTCTTTCCATTTTGGCATACTATTAACACAAGGGACCTAAAATCACACAAAAAAGTTATATTTTTGTAATGTGAAAACCACAAATATGTTTAACGAACCATTTTCATAACTTAGAATACAAATATAGATTGTAAATTTCAAAACCAACAAACAATTTTTCGAAGAACTAAGTAATTTATGATTTTTTTTGCATAAAATGCAGGCATTACCTCAGGCGTTTTTTGTACAGCTTTTTGCAAAACATTGTAGTGTCTCAAAAATACGTGTTTCACAGAAGTATTTTATAACTTAGTATGCAAATAGATATTGTAAATTAAAAAAAAAAAGTACACTCTTATCACACAACAAAGTAATTTATCACTATCTAAATAAAATAAAGGCAATGCCTCAGACATTGAATGTCAGTCCACTTGCATTTTTTTCCCTGATTCTTTGCTTTTTGCAGCAATTTTGTTGTTGTTCCTGCAGATGGTCTTGACTGTATCATTTGCAAAAAGACAAAAGAAAAAGGTAATTTGCTCTGTGGGGGGAAAGTGTCTCTAGCTGGACTTTGAGGGTGGAACCTTTTTACTGCTGGGACTTTGTCAGCTTCATCCTCTGTTGTCTAAGCCAGCCAAGTTTGCGACCTGGTGGCTGTGTCCCGCCGTCTCAGTCCCGTCCTCTGGGCTGATCTCCAACTTATTGGAGGCTCCTCTCTCTCATCTTCCTGCTCTCTCTCTCTCCTCTTCCAATACAAACTACGTATCGTCCACCTTGTTGTCAAATTCATCACTCTCTGTTCCGAGTCCTGCTCCGCCATGTGTGCCTCAGCTGCCTCTCCCTGCCTTTCCCTTTTCCCGTAGCAACCAAATGCTGCGGTTTGTGATTATGATTTTTGATTGATTGATGTGATGGATCTTTCCACCAATAGGACAGGGGTTGTCACCTGTGTGAAAAGCCTGTTTTTCAGTGTGTATGAAGCACACACACACACACACAGCAAAAACACTGAATTTGACGAAAATATTCAGAAAAAAGTATGGTGTAAATACTTTATCAGAACTTTTAAATGGCCTATCAACACATTTTAAAAACTGATGTATAGTTTGAGGTCCACAATTTCTACACAAGTTAAAACAGTGACTCATCAACGCTGAGTTTTGCCGTTACACCACGTGTTAGTCAGTGATGTCTGTTTGATGCGCCGGCGCGTCACTCGACTCCAGAGGGTTAATCTGATAAACATTCTGACATTCTGTTTTGGACACTCACCTTATTATCTCCCTCCTGAAGAACTGGTTGTCGTGGCTGACTCCCGTTGCCGTCCCTGTCCCGAAACTTATTTAAATAAACTATTAAACCCGTTCTCTGTTGTCTGGTTTGAATCTTGGGTCCACAAATTCACACTCACATAACAATCTCATAAAATACCAATCATATAGTATGGGGTATATAGAGAAGTAATAACATGAAATAAATAAATATGTCTTTGCAATACAGGGTACATTGGTCGGACAAAACAGTAAAACTTCTGTAAGACCTCCATGGTCCACGTATGAACCTATAGACTTTGTGGGTCTATTTTTATCTTCTGAAATAAACTGATTTCTCACAACTGTCACAACATAATTTGTGTCCAGCTTTCTCACTTCATCAAAACATAAAAAGACAAGAAAACGCCAAAGAGCAAGTGAAAAAGAATGGACTTGCATGGACCAACTGAATCTGCTTTTACTGCTGTGAGTCATTTTAGTATCCAAGAGGGACTGATTGAATTATTCCACTTGGTGACTTTGTACCCTTTCTACCCTGCTAAAGATGGCACGGTGTTCCCTGTGGGCAGAGCTCTGGTAACTGTTCAGTTCAGCGAAATATTGTGACACCAAGTTAAAATGATCCAAATGTGCCATATTTCTAGAGGTCAGGAACTCAAGAGTAGCAAAGAACACAGCATATGTGTTAGTTGGAAACTGCATAGCAGACTGCGAGAACAGATTTCAGCAAGTGGTTAGTTTGAAACAAATGTTAATCATAGTTAAAAGATAAAAGGTATAAAATAACCTTTAGAACATTTATCAATGTTAAAGAGTCATGTAAAAGAATCTTTTGGAAACAGGTATATTAGCAAAGAAAAAAAAAACAATCTGATATATCTGCTGTGATCTAAATTGTATACATGTATGTTTAATAAATGACAGGCACTTCTCAGAACAGCTAGATGGCAGTAATTTCGTGTCATTAGATCAGTGTTTAGTTTCTAATTTGAGGCACATGATCATGTTATTAAAATAAAAGTTTAATCCGATTCGTTGCCAACTAAATTTTAGCATTTGACAATCAAACAACTTTTCATAGGGAAACTTTGAGTGATATTGTAAGATGTTTTTCAGAGAGATTATATTTTTTCTGTAAAAAGTTATTTCAAAGATTATTTTATTTATTTGCTCGATGCAATTGTATATATTCTTCATAATAGTATTACCCAGATATTAGACAAGCAGTTTTTCCATTGTCTTAAGGTTAGAAACAGATACATTTCATCTGTGAATAAGGATTTGTGTTTGTATTACATAACTCTGTAAGAATGCATGCATTTATGTACTGATTAATTTCAGTTGTTGTAAGACTCTAAATCCTTCAGTAGAGCAGTATTTTTTGCAATGACATTGTAAAAGCATGCAAGAGGTTTCTTTAAAAGGTGATCAAATTGTCCTCCAATAATTAGAATCGTGTCTTCATTGATGATCAAAGAAAAGTGCATCTGTGTTCACAAAACCGATGACAGAATCTTTGAGTTCAAACCAAAGAATGTCTGCCTTTGATTGAAATTAACAAGCCCTTTCTTGGTTCCCATTGGATTGTCAGAAGTCATTTGGCAAACTCAGAAAATCATTACATTAAATTGATCTAAACAAGACAGGAAAGCAGTGAACTTTGATGAGAAAATTACGATAAGATAGGTTTGATGCTTCTACCTTGTGGATTTGTATTGGGATCCTTTTTCAGTCTTTGATGATACTTTTATGACTCACCTCTTGTTGTAAATCCTTGATGATTTTGGTTTTTTTCTCCATCTCCACTTTCAGAAATTTTATCTGAGGATGAAAGAGGAACAAAAAAATCCAAATCAGAGAAGCAAATTCTGTCTGTCCTTTGCTCAGGGGACAAGTTTGGCAGTGTACACAGTGGCAACTAAAGAAAAAGGTAGCGATGGTAGTGATTTATATCATGAAGACTTAATTATCATCCTCACATGTGAGAGACAAATGTATATGAAGCATATGCTTCAGAAAAACAGGGAAGAAGAAATCTACTGTATTCATATTCATCTTATTACCCTATTTCTTGTTCAAACAAACAAACAAACAAACAAACAAAAAACATTACCTTGATATTATCATCAACTGAAGAAAAAGGCTGACAAATTTTGCTATGGTATACATCATTATTCCACATAGGAAAGCACCAATTTTATAAAGAACTGCTTTCAGAAGTTCTACTTTTGTTTTTATATAAATGTATTTATCCATTCAACAGTCATGACCTACAGTTTAAAATTACCCACCCAAGTTGAAAAACTGCTGTGAATCACAAATTGTTTTTCTATTTTTGCACTACAGCCATTTAGTGCTGATAAAATGGGACACATAGAATTAGAAAAAAAAAACTCTACTAATCTTCTTAAACAGCTTTGTATTCTAGCTTTTAGCAAAAATGACTAATGTCATTAGGGAGAACTGTTTCAGCTGCAGATTACCAAACGTTTGCTTCATTACACAATTACTGATGGTAAAAGTACAACAAAAAAAGGTAACAAAAAAAAAAAAAACTATCTGGTATCAAATACTATTTGTAATTTTAGACAATAATTCATACATATCTACCAATAAAGAAACATGGAAAATATCCATTATTGTCGAATACTAGTTTTTAAGTTTTGTTTGTTTTTCTTCCAGTGAATCACTCTAGTCTTTACTAGTTGACTCACAGTCCTATACAGGTCATGATTCCATCAAATGACATATGTCATTGCATCTGCCTCTGGGGATATTACAGTAAAGGGTAAAATTATAGAATAAAGACAGACAGAACACTACCATATATCTTATGATGAAATTTGTTGTGTTCTGGCACTTTAATTCCTAAATGTTTTCAATGGAAGCACCGCTAGAACACAATGTAAAACATTGTGACTTGTATCTCTACCATATATATATATATATATATATATATATATACAATCTGCTCAAAGGGGGAAAAAAATGTAACAACTACCCACTTGGTTTATTGTATGTCACATCCCCAATACATTTATTAAATTACCTGTCCAATTGAGTTTAGGATTAAGACCTTTTTGGCCACTCAGTTTAATTCAAATTCTCTCCAGTGTCCAATCAAACATCTTTTTATAAGCCAGTGCTGTGAGAGTTTCCCTGAGCAGCACATTCAAACTGCGGGGGTATTGACATCTTTAGGAGAAGGTTCAGTCTTGAAGAGAGGAGATATCAGAATCAGTCATCCCACCTTGATATCTGATTACCCATAACAAAAAGCCTTGCTTTTTCCAGTGATGGACAAGCCTAGGCAAAACCGGTAACATCTAAAGGTTGTTTGGGATTAGCAGAGATCACTTGGCAAGTTTTCACATAAAAGGCAACTTGCCACATACTTAAATAAGTAGCTTGCTACAAATTTCCGTTACATAGAAGCACAATTTAAGGACAATGGAACAAGCTTTTTATTGTTGAGATTTGATAATTATTTTTACAATAAAGAGAGAATCAACACCAGGCTTGCAGCCTAATAGAATCAAACCTGAGAGTTTGTTCAAAATTCCAGTATTAACATTGAAATATGAAAACTTAGCACAAAATTAATGCTGCCCCTTCAACAGAACTATCAACTGTATGATAGAAAGATGGGGATTAAGAGGGAATATACTTCTAAGCCACTCTGGTGAGTGCAAACATACCTCCAACTTGATAAAAAATATCTTGGCCAGAAGAACACAAAGGCTTCAGAATGGCGGAGTCTAAGGCCACAATAAAAAATTGTGAGAATGATTTTTAATTGTCTTGTTTCTACCAAGGTTGCGTAAATTTGTTTCTAATGTGTTGATTCTCACTAGTAGCCCTGCTTAGCTGGTGCATCTATGCCAGGCTCCGCTGTGGGGGAGGACCAATGGAGGTAGAGCTAAGGTGAAGCAAAGTGCAAGGGAGAGACCTGTAAAGTGTGCTTTTTATTTATTTATTTTTTTAGACAATGATACGTTATTTCCATTTTGAACGCAGTCCCTCATTTACAGGCTTTTTATTATTGTTATACAAGAATAATATCTTTGTTTTTGGTAATCCTTTTATCAACAACTCAGCATGTTTCCCCGGTGCAAGCATGGAGCCTGTGTGTAAAGCATATCCTTATTTCAGCCAAATGGAAGTTCAAACATCATCTACAGATGGCAAATTCATGCCATGGGCAACCAAACAAATAAATTGAGTGTGTGCATGTGTGTGTGTGCTAGACGGATAGGTTGAGGTGTGGAGTTTGTCTGTTTTCCCTCTCTTAAATAGTATTTTTGTTTTCCCAAGTGTTTTCTGTCCTTGGGAGAGGTCGTCAAGATTGTCCCAGGGACAAAAAGGAAAAGATTCATAAGGCCGGTGACCTCATGCCAGGTTTACACCCAAGGGAACAGTAAACTAAGTCTCGCCAGTTGAGTCATATCCCCAAGCAGTGCTGGATAACATCGAGGTTCATGTCTGAGCCTTTCAGTCACTGCCACAGCCTGAGGGAATGGATAGAAAAATAGTAACAGGAAATAAAATTGCCACTGCACTTAGGGTTTTTATAGGAAAACAAAAACAACTCAAAATAACAGCTTTATTATTTAAAAAGGCCAGTGTGTTATGTACTGAGTTTCAGACACAAAAATGTACATATTTCAATACTAAGTACATTATTTTATAGCATAGGACATATTTAGAATGTGGCATTGATTCAAGTTTTTATTTGGGTGAAAATGCCTAAAATACCAAATACTTATACAATACTTCTGAGACTAAGACCATTGTATCAGAAAATAAAAATAAGTTGTAAATACAACTTATTTGTGCACTCCCACACTGTGTTCAAAATTAAATAGGCAAGTCATTGTGAAATAGACACTTGAACTTGTACCCTTGTACTCATACTCATCTTCCTCTTTATCTGGGAACGGGTTTCAGCGACAATAGTCTCAGCAGAGACTTCCAAACTTCCCTCTCCACAGACACCTCCTCCAGTTCTGCTGGGGGAAGCCCGTGGTGCTCCCAGACCAGCTGAGGGACGTTGTGAGTTGCCCCCTGGGCCTACTCCCAGTGGGACATGGCCGGATCACCTCTGAAGGGAGGCATCCAGAGGGCATCTGACAAAAATGTCCAAGTCAACTAAGCTAATTCCTCTCAATGTGAAGGAGAACCAGCTCCAATCCGAGCCTCTCCCAAATTACTAAACTCCTCACCTTATCTCTAAGGGTGTGTCCAGCCACCCTGTGGCGAAAGTTTATTTTGGCCACTTGTATGGGTTATTATGTGGTCATGATCCAGATTTCATGCCCATAGGTAACATTAGGTTAATCGAGAACTTTGACTTTTCACTAAGCTCTCTTTTCCCCACAACAGACCGGTGCAGCATCATAATGATAGCAGCACCCGTACCGATCCATCTATTGATCGCCCGTTGAATTCTCCCCTCACTCATGAACAGGACCCCAAGATAGTTAAACTCATCCACTTGAGGCAGAAACTCTCCTCCAAACTGAAGGGGGCAAGCTACCTTTTTCCGGTCAATAACAATGGCCTTGGACTTGGAGGAGCTAATTTTCACCCTGGCCAGGATTTATATTTCATGTTTAAAAGTTTCAAAATGTAACTTTTAGAATTTATTTCTGTCTACTAGTGTAATCTCTAATGTTTAAACTAGAGCAGACTGAAGATGATTAACAGGGATAATAAATAAGGAAAAGACATTTAACAGTTTTCTCAAGAATCATGAGTAACAGCCACAAGCTAACTTCAACGTTTTGTACCAGAGAACCACCAATGTTAGCATCATGAAGAATTTTTATCATCTAAATCATTTCAAAAGTGCAGTCTAACTCACTAAATATAGCATTTTCTGACAAAGATTCCCCCAATGATGGGTTGCTGTTTATGAAACTCCACCAAGCTAGTTGTTACTAGCTGAGCAAGAAGGAAGACTAGACGCTGTTTGGTATCAGCCAACAGGGGTGCAGTTCCAAACTGCTATTGACTGGCCAACTAAGTTATTTAGCATATTAATGTCATGATGACACAAAAGGTTGATGGGGAAGAAAAACCATTATAAAAAATAAATATTTTTTACATGTTGAAATAAAAACTACTTGAATTACATAAAATGATTCATCACTAATATATATTATTGGGATAAACTGTCAAATTACTGTAAGTTATTATTTTTGTTATTATGTACAATATTTTATAATATTTCTTAATAATAAGCAAATATTTTTTCTTCCATTGAGTTGGTTCACAAATTCATTGTCACATTTATTATTTGTGTATTATTAATGCAAGTGGCCATCTAACTAACAATGACCTATTTTTTTTGTTGAACATTTTGGCATTCCAGCACCTTTCGAGTCTTATCTCACTTGAAGTCAAATATACGCGCTGCATATAGTTGCACTTTTGGACCTCCATTTACTCAAAGATATTTTTGTAAAAATCATTCAACGGGTTTTATTTACTAAAAAAATGAGCAAAAATAAAGAGAAAAAACACAAAAAACAACAAACAATACACCAGCAGGATGCAATAATAAAACAAAAAACAAAGGACTAAAAACAAAAGGTGTATACATTTTAAAAATGAGCCCCTTTAACTATTAGACCATTATATGTGCTTCCCTGAGTTTATGTATTAGAATAAACACAGAGGTTAAGTACTTTTGACTTGTATTGAAATGACCTTAACTTTTTAATTGCAAGGCATAAACAAAGAGTTTACCATATAATTGGAGTAAATGGCTGACTATTTATTTCATCCTGAACAAGTGGTTTTTATGCTAATCTTTGTAACTGCTAGTTATATGATTAGAGTATAATCATTGAAAACTTACTGTGAGGGTTCACTCTAATCTAAGTGACTACTTAATTTAGACTGGAAAGAATGTACATATAAATAAATAAATAAATAAATAAATAAATAAATAAATAAATAAATAAATAAATAAATAAATAAATAAATAAATAAATAATAGTTAGCTGTTGACAAAGGCCAGCAAACCCTGACAAGTAAACGGGAAAACAAAAGGTTACACACAAAAAGCTTTCTTCCCTGGTTGACACCTCTACCAGCTGCTTCCAAAAGGGGAGTTGCAGTCATTTAAGACAGTAATCTATACATTCTGTGCAGGAAAAAAAATGTTTGAAGGATGCCACAAATGTATCAGGAGAAGAGATCATCCTTCAGCAGTGACGGCAATGAAGACTTGATATCCCAACCCCATCTGTTAAGCCACATTTTGTGAGATATGATTTCAAACTTTCACATGATAAATGAGAGAGGAAACCACCCAGAGGTAACGAGAACAGACATGTTGGATGGGTTGGTGGAAGATGTAGTGTCATGGCAGTAATTACCCGGTAAAAGATTAAAGAGGTAATGCACAACCTTAGGAGATTACCTTCTGTCACAGTTTAGCGTTAGCTACATCCAGGGTCTTCAGACATTATTTAAAGGGGTAATACATGACTTTAGTACAGTAACTTGTGACACCCTCAACTCATATATCTCTTTACCTTGGATACAAGACAGAAGTCAAGTCTTGAATCTCTCTCTTTCTCTGAGAGTTCAGGTTAAAGAAGAGGGACATCAATAGGTTTACTTTTACCATAAGAAGTGTTTCCAAAAGAGGTCATATATTTTCTCAGGACAACATGAGGCAATGAAGGCATTGTAGAAATTTCAATAACCCCAAATATCTGTACAAAATAAGAACAAACTGAATCCTTAAAAAATAGAGTGAGTCAGTCCCAAAGCAGCCTAAAGAGGGTTCTTTTTAGATGAAAAACCATTTTTATTTTGTGAGTCAATGCTGTGGTCAAATCATAGATTTTTTTTTCTAACAAATGTTAAGGAACATGGAGATGTTTAAGTTATACAGAAAATATTCAGCTTACTCAAAATCTAGAGGTCAGATGTTTAGAAGTCATAACCTAGTAAAAAATCAAACAACTTGTTTTTTGTAAAGAAGTTTGATTTTCCTTCAAAAAATAAGCCGGATTTTTGGAGTTGGGACATATCAATTGTAAAACAGATTTTACGTCTGATAAAACTATTTGTACACAAAAAGATTGCTGTTGCTTATGCTTTGCTTGTTTCAGATAATCAAATATAACCTAAATAATTTTTTAATGCTAATCTCTTTTATCAAATTAAAAGAACTATCCACATAAACCATAAATGGAATACCTTTCTCATTAAATCATGAATGAACAATCATAAGGCCAAATAGCTGATAGCAAATGCCTAGTTATGATAATCAGTTTTTTTGTCCATAATGGGTTTTAAAAATTGTTAAGCCTTCAGAGGTAGTATGATCTGGCGACAACATGAAAACAGCAACACTCAGACAGGGAGAGATGGCTTAGCTCTGAATGTAAGCATTTCTTTCTCTTGGGTTGGAAGAAAACAACTAAAAATTCATAACAAAATGATGCCCTTTAGCAATAAATGCATAATTTCATCATATATATATGCCTGTGATTGCCCCTGAAAGGCTTCAAAAAGCATTAAATATTGGACCTGTTACACAGACTTGTAATTTTCTATGAATTACAGCTCACATTTAATATAACTGAAGAATTTACTATTAAAAGAAAAGAAATGTTATTTAATAAATCATAGAAAATGTTCAATGTTCCATCCTTTTTAATTGCAATCTCATCCCTTTTTTCCATTATATTGCATAACGATACAGTAAATACATCTGTTTTGATCCTAGACTTGGAGCAGACATATAAAATGTAGGACAGATGTTTTTTTTTTTCTGCCGTATTAAAGTTTCAGTTTAAAGTTGTGAGAAGGCAGGGAGAGCCAGCTGCTATGTAATGAGCGTCAATCACTGAGGGGGGCTGTGTGACAGGTGACAGGGCTGGTTAGAGGAGACCGAACGCTGATGGTGAGGTCATTTCTGTCTTACCGTGGCCTGCTGCTTTTCAGCTCTCTCATTTGCTTCATCCAGCTGCTTCTGCAGGGCTGCCTGGAGGGACTTCATCTCCTCTCTGTCAAGTGGCAGGGAAGTGAGAAACACCCTGTTAGCACATCTTCCTCACACTCACAGAGCCCTTTACTACACTGTGGCTGAATGACTTTCTTAAGCACAATTCTTTTAGAGGAAAGTAATTTTGTGTGGAGAAAAAATATCACTGGACTATATATTTTACTGTATACTATATGTAAATCATTTTATATTTTTTTATTGAGAAGAAAAAAAATATGTTTCAAGTTAAATTAATTGTAACTAGTTTAATATGGTTTGTTTGTACAAACTTGTTTGCATTTGTTAAGTCAGGTGAGGGTGTGGTCTAGATTTTGAATTACATTTCAAAACTAGAAACCAAAAGGCAAATAAATAGGACAGTTACATATTTAAGTAAATGCACATAAACAGAGGCATCAAACTGCTTTTGAAATCTGTACACATCAAAACTATATGATTTTTGTAGCATGTCACAGTTTTACAAAATAGTGACTTACAAAACTATCCACAATGTTTTAAAATGTTTGCATTTCTTTTCATAGTACAACAACAAATAGACCACTTTGGTCTTGGCTTTTATGCAACAGAGTAGCACAAAACTTTGAATAACTAGAGTAGAAAGAAAGGCAAAACATATTTCTTGACTCTTTACTGAAAAAAAAGTATGGCATACAAATACAGTGCAAGAAAGTTTACATATCCTCCCTTTAAAGAAAATGATGAATTTACACTGGCAATTCAAAAAGCACAAAACTAAAAAAGGAACAGTAAAGAAAAAATTCCTAAATGATAATTTTGTAAAATAAATTTCTTTTGAATTTTAATTTGAAAAAATTATTTTAAAAATCAAACTCTCCCAGACAAATTAAAGAACCTTGCTCATAAAGAAACATACCTGTCAACATGCGGAGAAGTCTGACTGAATATTTCCTACAGCAAACACCTGATTTCAGTGATTGCTTCAAGATGTTGCCGAACAACATTTGGGTTTGGGAGCTACATCAGGGTCATTTATTTATTAACATTTACTAATATATACATACACTGCCTTGCCAAAAATAAAAGTCACCACCTGGATTTAACTATTTGCTTAGTTAAATCCAGGTGGGATGGGTACAAGTCTCCTATTGTATAAGTACTGCATAAGTGATTATCTTTCAGCTGGCAACAAGTGTTTTTATCTCCAGCTGATGAAATGAGTAACTCCTCATTTCTTAAACAGCCATAGCAAAAGACACATCCTGTGGTCGTGGAAAAGACGTTAGTCTGTTTAAGAAGGGTCAAATCACTGGCATGCATCAAGC
>JAUZNJ010036684.1:0-11755 GCA_034780135.1 Jordanella pulchra
GGGATTAATTTATTTTGTGTGTATAATTTTATGTCTGTGTTGGCTAAACATTTCTTTGTATTCTGTATTAGCAAAATTTATGTATGTATAAAAGGCAAAAACTCAATAAAAAGACAATAAATTAAAAAATGCTCAGTAATTATGGACAAGGAAGAGGAGTAGCAACAATGATTTGCAAGTTTTTACTGAAAAATATCTTTAACATAACCTTTTTATTTGACCCGTTACGACTAAAACTTTGTTTGATGATCACACCCACACCTCAGCGCCAATGGATCTATAATCCTGCTTTTAAAAAAAATTTACACATCGCTCATGTTGACTGATAGAAGAGACGGCTTGAATTTCTTGCTCCTCTTTCTTCTCCTTGCTCCTGCTCTGCAGCTTCGGTGCCTTCTTTTCAACTCGGCTGATATTTGTGAAAAAAGCTGAAGTATTATTCAAACTTTAGAGATATTAACAAGCTGCTGCCAGGAGTAAAAAAACCTGCTATGGTTGCTCTGGTTACGCATCATAACAAAGCAAAGAAATACTTGCAAAACTCCTTCTATTTGCACAGTATCTAACACCAGAGGCAAATAAGCTATGGGAAGCAAACTGATCCCCAACAGAATAACAAGAAGTTCTCCAAAAAAGAACATCAGAACCAAGCTAGCAGAGCTCCATCCATCTGTCCGCTCGTCCGACTGTATGTCCGTCTATCAGGATCAACACCTTGATGAACAGAGTGATCTCATCGTTCTATTCACCGTTCTCTACACTGGCTTCCTTCTTTCTGATTGGATACCTTATTGAAGGACTCTGCTCTGCTCTCACTGCATCACAGCATCAATGTCTTTTGAAATACCTCCTTCCCTTTCTGTTCCTAACTCTCCCTCTGCTCCCCCATCATTGACCTTCCTCACGTTTCCGGACCTCGTTCCCACAGCGTGGAATACCGAACCTTCTGAGCTGCTCTTCCTGTCTGCAGATAATCCGCTAATTCATGGATTTACTTTTATTTCTTTGTATTTTGTCTACATTTCTGTGTCTCCGCTTTATTTTCTGTTGCATGTTGTTAATATAAAATGTTTTGGTAATGAAATTTCTTTTGTTTTTGTTTGTTCTCAACAGCTTCATGTTGACTCGACTTTAACTCCCAGAACTCTTTCCTGGTTCCTTTGACCCAGTAGATCAGAGATGAACTTTGCATTCAGAACCTGTCTTGGGATTCAGAACTTCCCCATACTGACTCCTGCAGTGACCTCTGACCCTCCTCTCTGTCGCCACCTGCAGGATAAACGCCATTCTCAGCTGTGCTTGTTGAGGAGCTGCTGCTGGAATCTTTACCGTCTCAGACCAGAACCACGTGTAGAACCACAGGTTCAGGCTCAGTGTGTGCGTGAGCTGTGGTTGCTGATGCTTTGTGCCGTTTGTGCTGTTGATGCCTCACACCCACAGAGCCTGCACAGCATCTCGGGCCAGCCTCAGACCACTAACCGCTCTCTCTTCATCTCCCTTTTCCTTTCTTGGCCTTTTTTTTCTGATTCCGGAAAACCAGAAGCCTCCTGGGTTGCACAACATCGGCCTCCAGCAGGCACCAACAGGAGGCTCTGGGTGGGTGGGGGGCAGGGGGTGCTGCCTTCACTGTCTGCTTCAACTCAGGGGGATCAACCGCACAGAGCTGGGCCGTTACAGTGGGTTGGTTGGATCCACAGGTGCCAGTGGAGGCCCCTGAAGGCTCCAGGGGTCATGTTCAGGACTTTAGCTCAACGGATCCAAATGAGTCAAACCAACACTTTTATCAGGCAACTTAAAACACAGAAAGCACAATTTTAGTTAATCAGCTGCTTGGATCATGGTGCTGGTGCTGACCCAGTTTGGACTGAGCTGTTGGACAGATGGACTAATATTTTGTGTGAGGAAAGAACAGAGGATAAAACCAATCTACCACCCACCGTCCGATGTTCTGTTCATCTGATGTTCTGTTCATTCGATGTTCTGTTCATACAATGTTCTGTTCATTCGATGTTCTGTTCATCTGATGTTCTGGTCATCCCATGTTCTGTTCATCCCATGTTCTGTTCATCCCATGTTCTGTTCATTCGATGTTCTGTTCATCTGATGTTCTGTTCATCCCGTGTTCTGTTCATTCAATGTTCTGTTCATACGATGTTCTGTTCATCCCATGTTCTGTTCATCCCGTGTTCTGTTCATTCAATGTTCTGTTCATACGATGTTCTGTTCATCCGATGTTCTGTTCATCCCATGTTCTGTTCATTTGATGTTCTGTTCATCCCATGTTCTGTTCATCCCATGTTCTGTTCATCTGATGTTCTGTTCATCCCATGTTCTGTTCATACGATGTTCTGTTCATTCGATGTTCTGTTCATCCCATGTTCTGTTCATCCGATGTTCTGTTCATACGATGTTCTGTTCATTCGATGTTCTGTTCATCCCATGTTCTGTTCATCTGATGTTCTGTTCATCCCATGTTCTGTTCATCCCATGTTCTGTTCATCTGATGTTCTGTTCATCCCATGTTCTGTTCATTCGATGTTCTGTTCATTCGATGTTCTGTTCATTCAATGTTCTGTTCATCTGATGTTCTGTTCATCCCATGTTCTGTTCATTCAATGTTCTGTTCATCCCATGTTCTGTTCATCCCATGTTCTGTTCATTCCATGTTCTGTTCATCCAATGTTCTGTTCATCCCATGTTCTGTTCATCCCATGTTCTGTTCATCCCATGTTCTGTTCATCCGATGTTCTGTTCATCCCATGTTCTGTTCATCTGATGTTCTGTTCATCTGATGTTCTGTTCATCCCATGTTCTGTTCATCCCAAGTTCTGTTCATCCCATGTTCTGTTCATCCCAAGTTCTGTTCATCCCAAGTTCTGTTCATCCCAAGTTCTGTTCATTCCATGTTCTGTTCATCCCATGTTCTGTTCATTCAATGTTCTGTTCATCCGATGTTCTGTTCATCCAATGTTCTGTTCATCCCATGTTCTGTTCATCTGATCATCAGGACTAAAATCCAAGAACATTAAATCCAGAGCCTATAGACTCCGTCAGTCGTCCTTCTTCAGGCAGACGCTAACATCCCATCTCACCCATCTTCAGGCAGACGCTAACATCCCATCTCACCCATCTTCAGGCAGACGCTAACATCCCATCTCACCTCTTCACACAAACACACACAGGTTTCAAACTTAAACTTGAAAAGTAGTTTTTTTCTTTGAGGTTGCTTCGGTTTTTAATGGACCTCCTCTAATATTACATTTTTTCATTTTCCTGGGTGTTTTTATACCTGTCTGTGCATCAGATGAGCTTTCTTAGCCGCTGTCCCAACATTTTATCATTGGTCGTTACATTTGATCCAACATCAAACTGTTCCTTGCAAAAATTGAAATATAAGTCAATCAATTGTTATTAAAATTAGCGTATTTTTCCTTGATTGATTTGCATCAAGTAAGACAATCTTCCAATATTTTATTATCTTATCTTATGGGCAAACATGCTCTCCTTTGGTAAATCCTCTTATTTATCTACTAAAGTTAAGGACAGATAAACTAATTTTAAGAAATGTTTCACTGATCTTTAAATCTGTCTTTTGAGTATAAAGATCTAATTTTCAAGAGAAATTAGTAACAACAAAATTACAAACACACTAAAAATACAAGGAATCAAAACCTTCCTCTCAATAAATACGCTTCAGGTCCAGCTGTAGAGTATTTTATGTTTCTGGGCAGAGTACGAAGTTCTGACCTAACTAATGGATCACAGAAGGAGAGGAAGCTCTGAGTATGAGGACAGAAAAAGGAGGAACCATCCAAAGCATGAGTCTATGGTTTGATCCTGACGGACAGATTATAAACCACAGCAGTTCGAGCCTTAATGCAGCGTGTTGGAGCCGGCAGGTGAACTCACATCCACCACATCACAAGGAGCCAACAGAGGCAGGAAGAGCAACAAGCTGCTTCCTAAGAGAAAAGTCAAATTATTTCTAAAGAAAAATCTGAACTTTTATCTTCAAATTCTTTACATTTTAATGTGATTTATATAAAAGTTAATAGTCCATTTTTATGCCAAGGTTAAGCCTATGTCTACGTTTTAACCAGGGTCGGTCTTACCTTGAGGCAAAGCTAGATGTGGAGGTGGTGGAGGAGTATAAATACCTTGGTGTTCACCTGGACAACAAACTGCACTGGAGACGCAACTGTGAAGCCGTCTACAAGAAGGGACAGAGCAGACTGGACTTCCTAAGGAAGCTTAGCTCCTTCGGTGTTTGCAAAAAGATGCTGCATATTTTCTATAAGTCTGTTGTGGAGAGTGTGAATCTCTCCCTCCATTATCTGCTGGGGGAACTCATCTGGAACCTCTGGAGATTTCACAAAGGAGACATATACATAAAATGGAGAACATTATGGACGACAGGGAGAATCCTCTTCATCAGACTGTTAAACAACAACAGAGTGTCTTCAGTCAGAGGCTTCTACAGAACTGGTGAAAGACAGACCTCTACAGGAGATCCTTCCTGCCCACGTACAGCATCAACAACTGGTTCAAAATAAACTATGAGTTACTGCAACATTTCATTTCCCTTTGGGATAAACAATATTTGATTTAAAGGTTTGGGTGTGAGAACAGCCGATGGATCAGGTGGATGTTCTGCAGATGAATACCTTCACTCTGCTCTGAGGTTTGTTACAGGATGCAGTCGCCTCACCATCACTGTGATCTTTATGCCATTTAGAAACCGTCTTATTTTAACCACACGTTTCTATAATATTGTATTCATCTGTTTTGAGCCAGCAGGCTTCTGTGATCAGTGTATTTTAGTCGTAAAGTTTTATTTCTTTTAAGTGTTTTGTGTTTCTAAGATGCATTTGTTGACCTCTTGGTTGCATCTACCACTAAAAGAAGAGACTTTGGTCTCATTAGATTGTTTATAGCTGGTTAAATAAAATGAATAGATCAACTAAACATGAAATAAATCTTCTTAAGAGGCAAGAAAGAGAAGTTGAAAAGAAGGAAACCAGCAGCACTGAAAGGGGAGAAAGGAGGAACTGAAATACTCTGAATTTATCGTCTGCATTGTTCAGAAAATGATTCTTTTCTTTAGAAATGTTATTGTTCTTCTAACTGCCTGAATCTTTCCTCCATATTTGTAAAATGTATTTTATTCTGCCAAATGATCAGAACCAGAACTCCTCAGGAGTCCAAACTGCTGAGCAGAACATCATCAGTCACAGAACCAAACATACAGGTTTCAGATCCTTTTATTTCCAGAAGACAAAGCATGTTAGAGAGCTGCAGCTGGTTCTGGAGAAGAAAAAGGTTCTAGGTTCTGTGATCTATGAGCAGAACCTGCCGACAGGACAGAACCATCTGAGTCCTTCTGGGTCTGAACCAAAATCATCTCTGGACACATCTGGACTAACAACAGCTGCATGCCAGAACCGACCCACAGCTGTATCCATCCACCGAGGAACAACCAGGTCCAGAACTCCCAGGAACCGGTCCAGCTTACTGCACAGCGGAGGAGCGGAGAGCCTCCAGGATGGGAGGGTCCAGGCCGGTCAGGCAGCGCCCTGATTGGTCGGCTCTCCTGTGATTGGCAACTTTTCTCTTCCTGGTTTGGATTTCCTCTTTCCTCAGGATCAGCGGCCGCCGGACCTACAGACAGGAGGGTCAGAACTCAGAGCGGTTCTGGTTCCACGGGTCCAACGGAGCAGGAGGAGGGAAGCTGCTGCAGCAGGTTACTAGTTACAGATTAGATCTTACTATCTACCAATGACTAGTTAAGCCCAACTGGTTAGAGGTTCCTAGTTATAGAAAACTGATGACCAGTTTACAGGTTACCAGTTACTGGTTAACTGAACTAGTTAGTACAGATTACCCACTAAAGGTAAAATGTTACATGCAACGTGTTTAATGAGAGGAAGGTTCTGGTTACTGGTCAGTTTACTGGTTACAAACTATGGGTTGCTGGTAACTGGTTAGAGGTCAGTAGTTGCAGGTTAAAATGCTACTGGTTATGGTTGACTGGTTATATCTTTTTACTTAAAGTTTACCAGATACAGGTTTCTGTTTAAATGTAACTAGTTACAGGTTAAAGGTCACTGGTTTAAGGTTACATGCTACTTGTTATTGGCTGCTGGTCACTGGTTAGAGGTTGTTAGTTACTGGTCAGAGGTTTCAGGTCCAGGGTCCAAGAACTAACTGGTTACTAGTTAGAGGTTACTGGTTATAGGTCAGAAGTTACAGGATGCTGTAAATGGACCAATCAGAAACCCTGACAGCAGAGCGCTGATTGGTGAAAAACTCCTGATGAAGGTCTGGAGGTTTTTTAGGACCGATGTTGTTCATCCTGAGCTAAACCAGACGCTGATCTGAACTCAGGCCTTTTAACCAAGTGATGCTCAGTGGTGGTTTAGCTGTGGAAGCTGCAGGACCTGGTGCAGTTTGTAGTAGAGTCCGCAGGCGTTGCAGACGGGTTCTCCTGCAGCGTTCCTTCTCCACAGAGAGGTGGTTTCTGTCTCACAGTTGGAGCAGCGGGTTCCTTTCCTGACTGCTGCCACCTGGAAGCAGAAAAACATGTAAATCTGCAGAGAGAATTTTCCAGCCTTTGTCTGAGTCAGACTTTAACGAGTCTAACTGAACATGTTGGTATCCTGGACAGCCAGTCCGGTGGATCCAGGCCCAGTTTCAGCAGATCAGCTCCGGCTCCTCCATCTGATCCGCTTCTACCAAACCAGCTGCTGCCACTGATCCTGCTGCTAGCCTCTGACTCCACCCACTAACTCCCTCCCCTCTCGGTTTCTATGGCGACCGGCTGTGGTGTTCTGATCTCACCACCCTCCTCCTCGGCCTCAGCAGCGGCCTGTTCTGGTCCTCCGCTCTCAGGCTGCAGGTGTAACACAGGTGTTCAGCTGCTGCCACCCTCCTCCACAGGAAGGCGCTCTTCGTCCTGCAGCTCGCACATTCACGCTGCTCTGCACAAAGAAAACACTAACACGGCTGTGGTCATCGACACGGCTGCGCTCAGGTGTGGTTTTGTCATTAGTGGGAGTGGCCCAGGTTTGAACCAATCACAGGCTGCCATGGTAACGGTCCTGAACATGTCTCACAGGTAAACACTCACCTGGGGGACAGCAGTCGGCTGAAGAAGAGCAGGAAGGGCCGAGCAGATCCCTAGAGCAGCTGTTCCACCTGGGTAGGGAGGGGCAGAGGGAGTCGGGGGGTGGAGCCACAGCATGATGCCCAAATAAGGCTGAGCGGTGAGGAGGTGGGGCGTACGGGGAGCCGAATGGATGACAGCCGTCCGAATGGTCAGAGAGGCTGAGGGGCAGCAGGCTGGCTTCATCAGACAGCCGCTGTGATTGGATGAGAGGGGCTGAGGGGGCGGGGTCAAACTGGGAGAGAAATCAGGATTTTAAAACAGTCCCTGGACTTTAATCCAAAACGTAAAACATCAATCGAGCAGAACTGAACAGAACTGAGATCGCTGTGCTGTGGATCTAAGAGGACAAAGGTTGGTTTTTAGCAAACAGTTCAAACATGCAGCTGAAAAACCTTTTATATTTTCCTGCTGGATGTCAGAACATGTCAGAGAAAGTGTCGAAGACGGACCTGGTCGGGTCGCACCACAGAGACCCGGTCAGCATGTGATCAGAGGCACAGGCTCCAGACATTACAGCTGGTTCATCTGTTCACCATGTGACCCAGTTCAGGTTCACTCAATAAGTAAACAAAAGTAATATAATCTGAAAGAGAACATTAGATGTTTAGAAAACAGACCCAAAGGCAGCAGAACCACATGATCACCAAGGGTCCAAAGACATGATCCTGAGGGACCCCAGGACTAACAGGAGGAACACCCTCCTACTGGTTACAGTTAGCATGCTGGGTCAGTGATACCAGCTACATGTTCAGGTTCCGATCCAATGAGGATCAGCAGAGACATCAGGTAGAACCTCAGTGGTACCAAACATCCCTGGAGCTCAACCAACTTCCCTAAAAACCTGGAGAGGAAACCAGGATGTTTGGAGATCAGCTGAAAGACCAGCAGCTTAAAACCTTCACCTCCAAAACTGACCTTCACTCTGAACCCAGAGGATCCTCCACAGCCGCCGAGCGGAGAAGCTGAGGTCCAAACAGCCGATGGAAAGAAATCTGACATCATCTGTTCTTCTAAGAGGAGGCAGAGTGAAGCTCTGTCTGCTGGCAGAGGATCTCTGATCCAACAACGATGTTCAGAGATTACAGAGAAGAGAGACGGCAGCTCTGGGTCAGAAGGTTCCTCCATCTGAGGAGGAGGGAGTTTCTGGCTCCGCCCACAATCCCACACTAATGTTTTCTGGTTTAAACCAATGGGCCTCATGCAAGAACCGTTTGGAAGGACAAATTTGTTCTTAAATTGTTCATCGGGCTGATTTAGGATAAAACGTTTCCTCCTGTCTCTAATCTTCTCTCAGGTAGGAATTAATCCTCTGAGTTCTCCAGACTGATGTTGGAGTTTAGTTCAATCATTCAGCTGTTTTCACTAAATGTGTTTAACTTAAAAACTATTTTCCTTTTATTTTATGCATTATTAAATATTATGAAACTCTGCTGATGGCAGAACTATCGCTACACCTGCAGCTGCACAGAACTTACATCCGTTATTCACAGGCAGAGATGAAGCTGCAGTTGTTATTGTTCTTTATCTGTGTATCAGCACCACGGCGCTGACACAGCTGTCAGTCAGCAGAACCTCGATCCGCAAAGCTTTTCTTCAAACCTTTAAAGGAGGTCCAATGAAACTGGGTCAGAACATGGAACCGTGCAGGTGATTTAGGTCCAGATCGTGTCCGTAGGTTGATCGGATCAGAAAGGTTCTGACCAAGAACCACCTGCACAGCCGGTTTATTAGAACCAGAATACGGTACTGGAAGGAGGTTCTTCCCAGTACCACCAGTATAAGGCAGGATTCAGAAACTTTTTCTGGACCTCACCTTTGTCCTGCTGGTACCAGTGGAACCAACCTGGTTCTGGTGGAAGTTCTGCTTCCAAGTTAAACAATAATGTTCATTTAAACAGCTGAGGTCAATCACTGGGTTTCCATGGAAACCAGTTAGTCACAGTAACCACAGAGCAGCTGCCAGAACCAGAACCTGATGTGGGTCAAAGACTCAGTCTGGTTCTGTTCAGCAGAATTTCATCTTCAGCAGGCGTGTGGCCGCAGCAGCGCCGGGTCCACCACGCTGTTCTCCATGGGCAGGTCTACGGCGAAGTCAGTGGGCGGAGCCTGGAGGCGCTGGCGAGGGGGGCAGCCCCCCCTCTGAGGGATGGGCAGCTCCGAGTGATGAGCAGGAAGAGGAGAGGAGAAGAAGTATGGATGGACCAGAGCCTTCAGGGAGGAGGAGCAACAATCAGCCAGAGACCCATGAAGAATTATGCTCATCAACATGCAAACCGGGCAGAACCGGGCCGATTAACCAACTGGATCCCTGCAGTACCAACAGAGACCAGCAGGAGCCCAGCTCCACCTCCTGCTCCCCACCTGTGTGGCGGAGCAGCGCTGCTTGGACGGGTAGACCAGGAACCTGTAGAGCAGGTGGATGGCCTGGGGGGGCGTGTCTGGGACGATCTCCTCCAATGGGATCGCTGGATTCTCCTTGAAGGTGATTTTGTTGTAATCTGGCAACTCAACGATTTCCTGGAGACAGAGAGGAGAGAAGTCCTGAGTCTTCGTGTCCATCCATCACAAGGACAACATCTACACACCGTCGGACATCATGATGGACCTGGAGTCCCTCAGGGATCCGTTCTGGTTCTGCCTGTCTTTGTCTGCCCTCAGCTGAGTCAAATGCTCCTTCAGGAACTAACCCAGCTGAGAAGGTTCCCTGTGTCCTCCTACCTCAGCAGATGATCCAACACTTTCCTTTGTTCTTCTGAAGCTCCTTCATCTCTTTAACAATACAAGAACATGAGAAACAAAGCCAACACTTTCTCTCTACTTCTATTTCTAGAGCTTCTAACTCCCTGTGGATTTCCACAGCTAAACCAGAAAGATTCTCCAAAAGCTTCTCTCACACCTCACAGAAGTCCCGATCCTCTCTAGCACTCGGATCTCTCAAAGCTAAAGTTTAACTTCTGAACTTAAACCCTAAAATCCCACACATTAAAAACGTTTAAACCTCCTCTGAAACTCCCTGGAACAGAAACATCTACTATAATATCCCACCAGCACACAAACACTTCCTTCTCTGCAGAGTGATTAAACTGACAGAACCCGATAGACCTTCCAGAACTCTGGTGGATAAACTCCACCTCCTGACGGTGGATGAGAAGCTGTTTGAGGCTCCTGCAGAACTTCGTCTGTCAGGCTACAGCGTCTGGTTCTTCTCCTCAGGTCTGTGAGTAAATAGAGCTGGACTGCCGTCTCTGTGCTCCCCTGGTTCTGTTCTACGGTGCCGTGTGGACTCAGGTGTTCCTTACAGGCCAGCTGTCCAGCGTCGGTGTTCCCAGCACCCTGAGGACGCAGCAGAGCTGTTCGATGTCATTTTCTCCAGGAAACAGAGGAGAGGAGTTCAGCAGCTCTCCAAAGATGCAGCCCACGGCCCTGGAAGCCAGAGATCAGGTCAGACTGCTGCTGCCCCCTGCTGTTCACTTCTGATTACAGCAGTTTTCCCCTCGGAGACGATCCGGTTCACTGTAAACAGGAGAAGCTCTTACCACAGGTCCACTCCCTCGTCGTATTTCCGAGCTCCATACAGCAGCTCCGGAGCGCGGTACCACCTGAACACACAAAACAGAGAAACTCTTCTTCTCTGTCTGGGATACAGCAGGAAGATGAACTCAAATCCTGCTTCATGTTTTATGTTCTTTACCAGAGAAAAGTGTTCATCAAATAAAAGCCAGCGACCAGAACAAAAGCAGAGATACACCAAAGGTTTGGTCTCCTCTGAAGGATCTTTCCTCCAGAAGAACGTGGAGGAGCTCAGAGATGTTGGAAGAGTAGGTCGTCCCAGAGGTTTGCTCTGAGGAGCCTCCACAGCAAACATCTCATCCAGCTCAGTACTGCTGGAACTGATGAGGGAATATTTAGGACAGAGGAAATAAATCAGGACTGGGCTTGTTACCCTGCTAGCATCCAATCAGAACCAACCTGGAGAGCCCTGAGCTCCTCAGAGAAGTTCAGTGAACTCCAGGTTCTTTTACTCATATCTGTAGAAGCAGAGGCTGGAGTTGAAACATGAATGATTTCCATCGTTTGGATGGAGGAAAGAAAACTTTGGCAGCGTGAAATATCTGCTCATGTTCTTATTTCCTGTCTGAACAGCAAGTGGCAGCAGAAAGAGATCAACATTCTGTATAACAATTAGTAAAATGAAGCAATATGAGATGAGGAAAGGGGCGGAGCCTCTGCTTACCTGGTGGCTACCTGGTGGCTGTACAGCCTTTCCCCCTGATTACTGAACAGACGAGCAAGACCGAAGTCTGCAACCTTCAGATGACCTGAGGAGCTGATGAGGAGGTTAGCAGGCTTCAGGTCCTTCACCCAAAACACAGAGAGACAGAGGAAAGAGAAGATATGAGAGCGAATGGATGGATGGATGATGGATGGATGGATGATGGATGGATGGATGGATGATGGATGGATGGTGGATGGATGATGGATGGATGGATGGATGATGGATGGATGGATGATGGATTGATGGATGGATGGATGATGGATGGATGGATGGATGGATGATGGATGGATGGATGGATGATGGATGGATGGATG
>JAUZNJ010036685.1:0-11755 GCA_034780135.1 Jordanella pulchra
TGTCTGTCTGTCTGTCTGTCTGTCTGTCTGTCTGTCTGTCTAAATACACACATTTCAAACCTTAAGGTTATCACAGGATTAGTTGGTTGTATTTTTTCTGAGTTCCTAAGTAGAATGGAACTTTGAACACCAATATTCTACGCCAAAAATGCACAGAAAACAACTAAACTTTATTTCTTGGAACATTTCCCCAGGGGTGGCACTGGTAAGAAAATTTTCTAGGAAATGATCAAATAAACAAAACTGAACAGCATATAGTTAGAAAAACAGCACTTGAGTATATAAGGCTAGAGCTGGAGGGTAACGACTCCAAGTTTTATTTTTCCCACTGTTTCCCCTTAACTGGAGGAACAGGAGAGTCTCTCCGAGTTATCATCTCGTCCACACTCACACTTTAATAAGGAGAATCAGAGCTGGCTATAGTGTTAGAATTGATGACACAGTAAAATAGTTTTAGAGATTCTAAAAATACCTCAACCAGAGAAAAACTGTACAACTGATAATTAGGGATCGAAAATGTGTGAAAGAAAAGCGGTAAGGCAATTAAAAGAGGAGATTAGTGCTGGATTTGTTAACTGAATGTTTTCATTGTTTTAATACTATCAGCATATTAATTGAACACTTCAGCTGTGTTTCTCAAAAAAAAAAATTAAAAAAAAAGGTTACAGCAGTCCCCGAACTGACTGACAGCTCTTTGTAACAAGCAGCAAAAGAATAGAGCTTGTATTTGATGCATCATTGATAATAACACATGTGCTGAATATGAATTTAAGATTCATTCAGCAGCTCTCTTCCCCCTGTCCTTGAACTATTTTTTAGTGACTCTTTAAAAATTCTTTTTGGCTAAATATGAGCCATAAGATGGTCTCTACCTTCACTGCTATTTTTTCTAGGGCTTCAAATATATTTCTTTAATTTTATGCTGTAGGATGTATATTTGATATTTCGAGCTCATGAACCTAAAGAAATACATGTGTATGATGGAATTTAGGCATAAATCAAATGCTTTTTTTCCAGGCACCTCTTCAATCTGTAGCATAATGGTGTATTTAGGGGCCTGGCTGAGCAGATAGTCTCAGTGAAAATCAATACCGCCCACAGATGGTTTCACGTACGATTCAGCAATAGTATGAGAATGAACAATCTATGCATATACTGGCTGTGGGCAAAACCACAAGAGAAAGATAGAGAGAAAATAAAAGTAAAGAAAAGCATAAAATTAACCAAATTGAAAAGTTTTTAAGCACAAAATGTGTGACTTGACACATCCTTGTATTTTTTAAATTATTTTTTATTATTGTCTTTTGTCATAAAAAAATAGAATTAAAAAAATCTTTATCAAAAAAATCATGTTTATCTTTTCTTAATCTGAGATTTCTTAACACACTGTGAATAAGTAGATTACCCTAAAGATTTTCTTACGATTACACTGAGCCCTTTAATGTAGATCCAGCCTTAGTACAAGATAATTATCAGAACTCAGTGAGAAAAAAGACATAAACTACTGCTTGTCTTTTAGGAAACTAAAGTAGAATAAGTAAAAAAAAAAACAAATACTTAAAGTGGTTTTGTAACTATGACTGAAACTTTCATTAATGATCCTCTGTTAAGAATTGAGAATCAATTAAACGCAAAAAAAGTAAATGTAAATGTCCTTAGATGGTACCCTTAAGATTACAAAAAAGAAACACTAACAAGGAAAAATACAAAATAAACACTCTCAGAAGTAATATAAATATTTGTAACAGATATAACATTTAGCACCATGATCTACTGTATTTCATTTCTGTCTGTTGTACTGCTGTTGTACTGCCTGAAAAAATTTGCTAAAAGTTAAAGTGCCACATCAAAAAAATACAGGTTTTCTTCAGCCAGAAAGTTAAAGACCAATTTAAAATGCATTTTTTTAAATAGTTTAATTAAGTAATTTATATGGTAGTAAGGGAACTGTTTAACTCACTTGCGGAAGGTTGGTATGGACCCCTGCAGCTGCCGTCCAGGAGAGGTGCCTGATCCATGGCTCTGTCCTGAAAGTAAGCTGTCTGTTTCAAAAGCAAACATCCCGTCCCGATCATCAGGAACATCCAGAAACTCTCCGTCGCCCCACATTCCTACTGTGCCATCCATCGACTGATATCGGATATCTATAGTGACACTGGTCTGAAAATGAAGTGAGAGAAACAATTAGACTAAATTATGACATGTTCTTTAGCTTTACACTGGATTATTAAACTGGATTATTATGTGCTATAATTTTATGAATGAGCTGTAATGTGTTGTCTTTTTGAGGGCCAATTGCTGGCTAGATTAAAAAAGAAAATGGGATAGCCAACACTTTGCCTTCTTAGAAACAGCCTGCCATTAGTTGAGTCACAGTCTGGTTAACAGTCTGGTTTAGATTGAGGACAACTAATTGTCTGACTGTGGCTTCTTCCTTATTTTATTTTAATTTGCTCATAACCAACTAACTGTTTTTTATTATGAGATTTATCTTCTTTTTAATTAGAACATCATTAGTTTACTGGTACTTGAAACTATCTGCTAAAGTAGAAATTTAGAGGTATTTTCAGACCTTGACTTGAGAACATTTACCCATTTAATCTTGCATAAGTTGTGAGAATATTTATTATTTATTAGATCTGGACTCTGTGTCAATGCGAAAGTGAAATCTTCGTCTCATGATGTCTTCCCTTTTTCCTCTTAGGTTCATGCTTGAAAGAAGCGCCTCCAACACTAGCTGCTTCCTATATGGACATACCGATTGCATCCTGGGGAAACATTGTTGATCATATGAGAAAAATGTTTCATTATTTAACCTTAGCAAAAGAGAAGTGTGCATAAAGTCAAGGTTTAGTTTTTAAACCACAATAACTACTACCTTAACGCTACCAGCATGATGCTGATGGTTTGATTGACATTTGATGCATGGCATATAACACTTGGAAAAATCGTGGAGGCATATTGCCTTTAAATTCTTCATTGACACAGGGCAATCATCCCGAATAAAAGAAGTTTAAAATAAAACTGATTTTATACTGGCTAAAGCAATTCCTATACATTTGAACGTTTGCACAATTCTGTGTGAAAAAAAAGACCACTCTTCTTGTTTTTTTGGAAAAAAACATTGAACATTCTACTTGAATGCTGTATAATCTTTCCACCCTGAGAATTTCCAAATTAGCCATTATAATGATAATTTTCTATTATGTGTCTTTGTTAATGATCCATCTGAAAATGTTTTCTATCATAAAAGAACAAGAAACTCGAACATGAACCTTGTGTTGGTTTTTCACATACAATGTTGTGACATTATGTAAATGTTCAGGGGGTATGGTTATTATTTGTAAGAAATGAAAAAAGATTTGATGAGTAACTTTTAATATCCTCTGAAGTTGTTGATTTAAAGGAGAATTTATGAGATCCTGACACGTTGCTATTGGCTAAGTTGTACATTTACTTGTTATTTGAACAATAGGCTTATAAAGCATGAAGGAAAACCTCACATTATACATAAAATAGAGAAATTAAACCTAACCTGGACTTTTATTATGAAATAGAAAGTGTAAATGGTCTCTGATATAAGCTGCACTCTTAAAACAATATCAGCACATTCAGAAGCTTAGCATCAACGTTGATCCTTATATTCTATTGATTTGAAATTATGCATTGAGTATTTAGCTTAGCAGTGAAGAGAACTGTGTGGTTTAAGAATATATGATGTAAGAGTTTATATGCATGGGTGGATAGTATTATAGAAAGCATTGAGGGTAACAAACAGTGTATATTATCCAAATCCACTGCAGCATGCAGAATTGTGTTGGTGGAGTGAAGAGAGCTGGTGTGTTGTTGCTCAAATGATAACACACTGCATGAGAGCGCTCCTGGGTGTTCATGTAAGCTCATATTCACACCCATGCAGTGTGTTCATTAGGGTTTCTCTGAACACACAAACACCGCAAGGAGAATTTCACTGCTGAGCATCCATGAAGCAAGAGAGTGGTAATACTAAACCTGACATTACCTGGGAGCACTACTAGTGTTGTTGCCATAGCAACAAATCTAACTCCTAGTGGACCACAAAGATTGCCTGGTGAGGATGTTGTAAGGAAAAGGCCATGAAGCACAGAAGGATGGAGGAAAGGGAGGGAGTTTCTCATACATTTTTTCCCTCATCTGTCTTTGTCAGTAAAACAAATTGGACGCTCTGTTATAAAGTTTAGGTCACTGTCAAGCGGATAGTATGTGGCCAAACATGTCACCCAAGAACACACCAAAGACAAACTGCAGGGGCCATCTATGTTTCTTGCCTGCATTAACACATCAGTCAGGGTTTTTGTTGCCAACAAGAGACAAAGGAGATTTATTGAAATGCCAACTTGGTTGCTGATATTGAGACCTTGTTACCACAACAGTAAATAGCAAGATCCCTCTTGAGAATACTAATTTATCACCAA
This sequence comes from Jordanella pulchra, assembly GCA_034780135.1. Classification (NCBI taxonomy): domain Eukaryota; kingdom Metazoa; phylum Chordata; class Actinopteri; order Cyprinodontiformes; family Cyprinodontidae; genus Jordanella; species Jordanella pulchra. The sequence continues at coordinate 4,455 of JAUZNJ010036685.1, forward strand.
GTTTGGATATTCTTCGCAGTATTAGCCTTATATCACAGTTAGTCTAAAGCAAACAGAATGTAAATCAGTAAGAATCAATTCAAGTTCAAATAATTACCTACATTATTCAAAATAAAATAACACATAAAAAAGACATAATGATCTTGCTGTATGATCATTTGAAGTAAATATTTGGATGGATGGAGTGACAGGTACATCATCTTCCATCTACGTACATTGAGCTGTTGGTGAAGACTGAGATGATCGAGGTCAGCTTTTTTAATGATATTATTCAATTGCAAGTAATGTTCATTCAGGTCTTGAAGATTCTATTTTGAGCAATTATTTCCCCTTGTGAATAGATAAAGTAACATCTAGTTTGTTTGTAAAAACTTTTAAAATTGTTAAAGTTTTTAAGAATGAGTGTTGTCAGCGTTCCCATGCTGAGATTCAAGTCTCTCCTCAAAGCTCTCCTCATAGATATATTTCACTCCTACTTGATGAAATTGCTTCGATGTTTACAATGTTGCTATCTATACACATCTAAACATATAACTGATAATGTTTGCAAACATTATTGAGAAAAAATTGAAGAGCATTTGATTTTTAGTATGAAAGGTGACAAACTGACTTCTTTGCAGACCTGATTGTTTAATTGAACTTTTCATATCTGAGCAAGTGAGCAAACACAGTATCAACATGAATCTAAGTGGAATAAATATGCACTGTACCAACACATAAGGAGAACTGTAAAGATAATACAGAAACTTTTAGAAGATAGTAGCTCAAAAACACTGAACTGAAAGATCTTACCTTTATCGATGTGTTGTTGTCATCAATAAGGGTATCTGTTATCTCTACATGTCCCTCTTCCGCCACTTTCTGGAGCACCATACAGAAAGTCCCAACCAGTCTGCAGAAACGAAAAAAGTCACAAAACATAAAACAATTAAAGCCAAGTTGGAACATGTTGGGTTTTATTTTATTCTTTTGATTTATGCGGGCCATTTGTTCAGCCGTAGCCTCTCTGAGTCATTGCAACATCACTCCTGCCTTTTCATTTACAGTAATAAAAACATGGCTAATTGTATTTCCTTCAGCTTGCTCACCAGAAGTAACTGTTCTCCACTCTGTTTCCTTTCTCACAGTATGGAGGTGAATGTGTCATGAACAGAAGCTGCTATGGTGAGATGAGACACACTGAAAAAGGGCCATGGTGTCACCGGCTCACACATAAGATCTCACACGTAAAAGCAATGTGGAAGAAGCTCAAACACAACCCAGCGTCTAATAGGTGAAGGGTTGTTTTATTTGCTAACATTTTGACAGTACTAGAAGCTTGTAGTATATTTATATCATTTGCCATCTGGATATGATACATTTTATTAATCCATTTTACAAATATAGATTTTGTTACCTTCTGTGTTTGAGGACAAAAAATGGGAGATATTATAAAAAACAGGTGAGCTTGATAGTTTGAAAGACCTATGTTTTCTTTTTAAAAAGCATGGATCACACTGAAGCAATCCACTGCTAAAGACAACTTGGGTAGATCTTAGGTAAATCACCTGTATTATATTGAAAATTACACAATCTTTATTACTGAAAACATAAACTGAACTTCTTGGTAGAGTGATGCAAAGAACTTTTAAATGTCTTCCAAAAAATGCATTCAAAAAACTCTAAAAATCAATAAAGTAACATAAAAAATGAAAAATATGTCTGTTTTTCTTGGGATCTGAAGATAAGAGGGTGGCCAATGAGATCATTTCTCCCCAGTAAAATGACATTGGAAGGTAATTTTAAAATCAAGATCTAGGAGTGTCCAAATCTGTTTTGTTGTGCAGGGTTGGAGCCTCAAAAAACAGACATAAGAGATATTTGGTCACTTCAGAATAACAATAACAGTCTCGCCTTATTATGGGTAATAATGGATGCATTGACCTACCAATTCAGATTGTTTTTGTCAGCCTTTTCCTTTCTGACTGCCAACAAGATTCTTTAAGGTTAATTTATATAGCTGTGCATCCTCAATCCCCATTTCCTAATGAGTTCTGCAGTGGTCGGGTAAATATTAATTTCATTAATATGTGAAACAGAGAAAAAACTAAAACATGCAGCACAAAACTAGAATTGTAAACCACCAATCTAGACCATAGAGCGCTCGCCATATGTTTTGTGTTATTGTCCAGCTGGAAGGTGAATTTCCACTTCAGTCTGAAGTACTTTGGTGCCTCTAACAGGATTTACTCATGTGATATATTTAGCCCAGACCATATTTCCATTGATTTCTGCCCAAACCAAAGAAAAACAGCACCACAGGACAAGGCTGCAACCATCATGTTTTATGTTGGAGATGGTATATTCAGAGTAATACACGTCTACTTCTAGCCACCATGGTTTACATGAGGCCTAAGATTTTTTTATTTGTTTTTCTTTTTAGCTTTTTTTCATGTTGCTAGTTCTGTTCTAGCAAAAAAGCCTCTTTCCACATATTTGCTGTGTCCGATACATGGCGTTTTACAAGTTTTTCCGTCAACAATTTCTTCTTCCAGATAGAGAAGTAGCTCCTCTAGAGCAACCATGAGCCTCTTGGCTTTCTTTTGAAAGATTGTATTTTCTTGCAAGGTGGAAGGTTTGTGTACATGATGGCCATTGGATTTTGGTGTTTTAATGAGAAATCCAATCCGATTTGGGATCTCAAAAGAAAATTGGCTTGTTTTTATGTTTTTTCTATGTTCTATCTCATTTGGAAATTGGTTTCTCATAATAAAACCAAAACTGAATGGCCATCATGTACAGGGACTGTGGAAATGCCATTAGATTTTATTTAGGGCTATCAAAGTCTTAAGTCTAAAATACCATTAAAATACTGTTGATTTTAGGCTGCAATGAGACAAGATCTTTAAGTTTCTATATCATGCTTTTTTGAGTGTTTTAAAGCTTACTATAAGAAAATACAAAATGAAGTAATGCCTTTAGAATATTAATATATATAATATAATATATTACTTTTTATGAAATATATATTTTTTCAACCCTGAAGAAAAAACGGTCTCTCTCATCTGGGTGTCACCCATTTCATGTTTTTGCCACTATCTCACTTCTTCTGAGGCTGAACAAAGTTATAGACCTCTCAGGGCAAAAAAAAATATTTTTTTTTTTTACAATTTTAAACAATAGCTAAAAAAGAGAGATTACTGTGGTCTGCAAATAAGCTTCTAAACGGGCCACTTTGTCTAAGCCAGAATAATCACACAGCCTAACATCACCCCTCACTGATCAGAGAAAGTGGGGTTTGTTTAAAATGTGGCATAAGGGTGGTTAAGGAGAGAGCATTCATAAGGAGAAATTCTCCCACTGCTTGTTTTCACAGGTCAGAGAGGGCCTGCTACTTAGACAGCAGAGCTCATGAGGATTACTCAGAGATGCATGAATCAAGTAAAATAACAAGTTCTTCTTGATTTATATGAAAGAATAGCCCTAAAACACAGTTATAAGCTCAAATGAGCTAATTTTGAATTATATAGCCCTTTTGAAATAAATGCTTATAGAGGCGGTGTATCATAAAACTTTGACAAAGCAATTAGCAGGGGCAATACATATTTTGTGGGGATACTGACCTTGTAAGTTATTGTGTTCTTCTTTTTTAAAGTTTCTGCAAATACAACCAGCAATTAAAACAAGAATTTGATTAAATACTATTGAATTCAGGTCATTGCTTCCCAAGGACCCTTCATTGCTCCATGAGGTTGAGAGAAACTCTCCACAGGCCCATTCAAGCATCCAATTAGAGCTGGTGAATTATTTAAAGAGTTTCCTTCATAACAGTGCATTGTTTGCAGAGCAATGTGTCACAGAAAAACAAGTAGAGCAAAGCCACAATATAGGTCATTTTCTATATAACATTTGTTTACAGCCATGTCACAGTTATTTGTTTTATAGCACTTAAACAACAATCAAATAGCTCAACAAAGGAATAATTACAAGGAAACATCACAGATGTTTAGCAGGCATTTTAGAAGGTAATGTAATTGTTTAACAAGGCTATTCATCCAATAGCCAGACGTACGTGCACAGAACATCTGCTGTTATCTTGATAAAACGAGCGCTCTAACCGGACAGAAAAATCTGACAGTTAGGTGAGAGTAATATAAGCATTCACTACCACAGCTATAAAAAATGAATGATGAAAAACATCAAATACTTTCTAATTACCTTTAGGAGCAAAGACTAACACAACAAAGGTAGGCAGCGTCTTATCAAAGGGTAAATAAGGCTGTTATTATTCCCGTCCTTTCCCTGCATTAATCCCCATCTACCTCTGGCTGTCGTTACAAGCACTTTCATGTCGTTTAAGCCAGTGGCTATGAACTGAATGCACATAAAAGTTCATAACTGAGTGATGAGCTACATTTCATTTTCAAACTTGAATTCACTTTAAGTCCAAGTTTTATATTTTGTTCAAGTGATTCCCTTTAGGAACAGGCAGATGTTTTTGCTGTAAAGGTGAGTTACTGTCAGACTCCCCAATGCATAAATTTACAAGCATGGCTGATGCAACTAAAGGTAAAGTTGTGGAAGATACTAATAGCTTTGGGGAGAAAACTTTTTCCCGAAGTTCAACTTTGATCCCTGTCACGGTGAGTGCAAACCAACTAGTGTATAATCAACCACTTCCCTCATCAGACAGGGCTAATCAATACATTCAGGCCTGCTCTGTCGTTTCCTTTCAAGCATTGTGACGACTGTTCAAGTGGTGAATAATTGAATTGAGTGGAGCCTATCATGTTCTCCCTCACTTTTACCATTTCAAAAGGTGCTATTCATTATTGACTAACAATTTACTTTCTTCCCCTCCATACAGTAATTCAAAGCCAATCCTTCTACTTTGTATATTAATTTTTTTGAGACTTTTTTTCAAACCATGACGTCATAAAGCAAGGTCCCTGAAAAGAAATGCTTTACAAGTGACATGATATTAAGATTTATTCAAAAACAGTGAGGAAACAACAATCACAATTTACATTTAGTCTTCAGAGATGAACATCTATTGAATGACAAATCAAACAATAAAATAGAAAATATATTTGTTCCTAATGATAAGAAAATCAGTTTTCCAGTGTTGCCCGATTCAGCTGTTCTTACTGCTGTGATGCCTGCAGGCAGAGTGCTGCTGTAGCTTAAAAGAGCCAAGTAGCATCACAGCAGAGATTCAAAAGAAATTCGAAAGAAAAAAAATACTGTGGCCTAGATTTCTTTCACTCAAATTCCTTTTAATAGGGGGGACTTTGGGAAAAAGCATGGATGCTGTTTAAAGCCAACTAACAGAACGACATTAAAGAAGTTTTAGCACTGATGCCCCATACTGCATTCATGGTAAGTCTTCAAAATGTAGTAAAAATTCCTTATTACAGTAAATCTCAAAATCAGTTATCATCAATTTATATAAAATTATCTGAGAATGAAAGATGATAAAAGATTGCTTGCAAAGTTACTTTTTGTTTATTTTTCAAACATCATTCTAACTGAATAAACTTTGTGCTTTTCTAATACAATGACCAAGTATCATACAGTATTGCAATGATTTCTAAATTAACATGCATAATACTTGAATATGCTTTAAACTAAACTATTGGTGCCCTAGCCCAGTTGTGGAGAGCTGCTATCCTGCGGTTCATTCATCCATTCTGCAGTAATAGGCTTCTGGGGGAGTTCAACCGTGTGATTAAGATGTGTTGGAAAAAAGCACTGGTTTAAATTTTGCTAAACTTTGCGACTCGAAATGGCCATCTCTGATCTATTTTACCCAGTTTAAGTACCTTCAATGATTTGCATGTGGACTTCCACCTGTTTCAAGCCTTTTGAAAGCCTATAATAGCTTTTCTTAAAGGGCTCAGATATAGTTTCTTACAGGACCATCTATCAAATTTATCCATATTCTCATCAACTTTCACCAATTTTACTGACCTTGATGAAGAAAAACAATACTACAGTATAATGCTGCCAAAACTGTTTGCTGTATTCAGGCATGCTGTATTCAGAGTGTTGAACCTTGCGATTTTTCCACATAACATCTAATATAAACCACACATTTCGAATTTCTTTTTCCGTCTTCTTCTTTTTCTTTCTGTTCAGTTCTTGCACAATGTTATGCTTGTTTCAGTGAAAAGTAGCTTCATCATCAAAGCCAATGTAAATATTTGAAAGTATAATGTATTAGCAAAATGTATTTGTCAACATATTCCAACTTATTAAAAAGTGAGTTCTTGACACCGTCCAATGAGAATCACTGACCTGAAATTAAAAACTTGGACTGTGGAAACCTCTTGTTTTCTTTCTATAGTAACACACATCAAATTCATTCATGGGGAGTATATCATGAAAACATATCCCTGATAATTAAATATGTTGTATGCCTTAAGTGTATAGCAACCCTCATGCATCACTGGCACTTTTGTGTTATGGTAATGCGATCACACTTATGGTTGTAGGGTGTGACATGCTGGCTTTGTAGTGTGTTGGTACTTAAAGCAATGAAGTAGGTTGGTTATAATAATAGTAATGTAGCCTGTGGACATTTGGAGCAGGTGTGAGAACAACAGCAACTACTGTCCAGTCTGAATTATTTATCAGCCTCAATGTGCCGGGTTTAGTGTGTTTACATACAACATAAATATGAACCAAACTGCTTATAGATTATTTGTTTTTAGGTCTCTTGTTCTGCATTTTGTTAATAAAATATTTTGTTTTGTGGTTACTTTTTTTGCAATACTGAAAGTATTATTAGAAAATTTTTCATATTGTTTTAATTTGTCTGATTAAAACTCAGTGCATTAGTTTTGAATTCCAGTACAGGCCTTTTTTGTTTATATATGAACCTAATTGTTTTTTGCTCTAATTACTCACCTATTCACCAACCCTTGTTTTGGAGGGTTTCTGCTAGTCTCCCAATTGTTTTTGTCAGTTTATCATCCAGTTAAAGTAACTTTACCCCGAATGTGAGTCTAATTACAGGTTCGGTGTATTTTTGCTGATTGTTTTGTCTCTCTTTCCATTTATGGATAAATAATTTTTCCTTTAAAAGTCAAAGGTAGACTCAGACATCCAACACTATACATGTTGTTTTATGTTTGTATCAATACCTGTTTTTTTGACTGAAAACCAATGTGTTGAACTGTACTTTAAGTATAATCTGTTCACTGCACCTTAGGACTGTTCACTGCACCTTTAAACCTTATATTATGTTGGGATCCGGAGCCTGCCGCTCCATCTTTCCTCCAGCAGAGTGCGCCGTGGGTCTCCTGGGCTGGAGCCCTCCG
>JAUZNJ010036686.1:0-36242 GCA_034780135.1 Jordanella pulchra
TGCACAAATTGTGTGCCTTTTACAAAAATATACAAAAATAGAATAGACCGTTCTCGTCAAATATTGACGCGAAGGGGTACCTGACGCGTCAACATGTGACGCTGAGGGGACATGCCCAAGCGTCAGTATATGACGAGTTGGGAGTGAGAATGTGTTGCATGACCATATTTGAGGTAGTTGTAGTTTTCCTAATGTTGAATTTACAAAAAGTCTAAATCATTTTTTTATCTCATGCATTACTTGTTTGGTAATCCAGGTGTCTTTGGTAGCCATGAATTTAGACATTAGTAACTTAAATATAATTTAGATCATTTAAGTATACTTGGTCAAACAAAAAAAACAGCATTGTTGGGCTAAATCAACTATAGTCTGGATCAGTAAGGAGCTGACACAATCACTAGGTGAACAAATGACCTATATTGGATTGTTTCTATTCACACAGTTCAACGTGCTTAATGTTCCTGTCATGTTTCAATTGTTCAATGCCTTCACCTCCTTTGCTCTTTCCACTCATCCTCTGTCAAAAGCTCAAGGGAAGTCACCCTTGGTCTCTCTTATGTAAAAACAGACTTGCTCTCGATGCACATGTGTATATGCAATAACAAAATTGAGGATTAAGGTAGGAAGAGAGTTGATATCATCTATATACCCAAAATATTGGTTTCACTTTGCTGACAGCTGTAAGAGTGATTACTGTCATTTTAGATAACACGTTTGAAGTCTTATTGACTTTGACTGGCAGCAGAACAAAAGTTAGTGATAAAGAATGGGTAACTGATGTTAAAAGTAAGCTGAATGAGTTTAAATATATCCAGAGACATGACTTTGTTGTTTGCAATTCTGCTCTGACCCCACATATTCACTTCCTTTTATACCTCATTCTCCAATTTGTTCCATGTAATATATTACATCTTGTAATATATTAGAAAAAGTGGTGCCTGGAAAATGGGAACACTATTCCTTTATTGATTACTTTGAAATAAGATTTTTTTATTTTATTGTGGTCTATGAATTTATATCTTAAGTATAACAACATCACAGTAACATATTGAATTAGAAAAGTAGTTTCCTTTTTTTGCCTCCATTTATTCTTTAGAAAAAAATTTAATTACTGATGCGGCTTTAGATAATGTATCTACAGTAACGCTATCTGTAAACTGCAAACTCCCTTATTTGATAAACTAATTGTTTCAACTAAATAATGCTATGTTGAACACAACAAATAGTCTGTCTCATGCAGCTGCTTGTATCACCTGTGCAGTGACAGAGACATCCAATCTACGACTGACCTGGACATACTCACTAATACCACATTTGTCCAGATTAATTTTAGTCTCTCCAGTTGTTTTGCCACATATTTTACCCTTTCCATCTGTTTTGGAAAACCAAGAACATCTTTCATTGAAAGCAACATGCTGTCACTGAGCAAAGTTGTGATTTGAAGGTAAATTAGTTATTATGACTAAGGCCAAACAAAGGGGGTAGTGTTCCATTGGGTATCAAAATGGCTAGAGTCGGTTCTGTTGCAGTCTGTGTTGTCAGGGCCCCTTTTAAAGCCAAAAATGTTTTCTTTTCTCTTTGCTCTCTCTTTCCTGTTCTGCTTTCATTTCAAGATTGTCTTAAGCTACCCAGCTTAATGCTATTTACATTTTCATTATTCTACTGCTAGCAGGAAGAAATGGCATGAAATCCAGCAGTGTTCAGGACATTAGACAAGCTTCATTCTCACTGCAAGTGGATTTACATAAATAAAAAGGCTGATACATTGCAAAAGAAGAGACAGATGAGACAACAAAAGATGAGGTAAAAAGAAAAGTACAAAAGAAATGAGCACCTTGAAAACACTCAGGCAGCATAAGCGAGACAAATAAAGTGGTAAATGAGAGGAAGTTGCGGCACATTCTTTAGCTGTTTAAAGTGGGCTCTGAGGGACGGATAGAGGTCATCTGATCCACTGCATGTGATCAATACAGCTGTGGTTTCCCTCATTACTGACTTAGATCTCATCTTGTGTGTTTACCATACAGTAGAGTAATGGGATCAAGCTGCTCATTGGTATGTCTATGGATGGTAAGCCATTGTTAATCGTAATTTTCTCCATTTCTCCTTTCCCCCTGCCCAATTTTTATATCTTTTGTATCCATATTTATCATCACAGAAGTGGACATGTTACCCCAGTTCATACAATTTAATCCGTGGGTATTCTAAATACATTTACAATTCTAACAAATATACATCATAGTATGGCAGGGTGCTAAAATAATAGAAAGAATGCAAAACCTTCTTAAAAGATTGACCTTTTTTTCTCATGAGACTATGTGCTTGTTTGATCACCATTGTTTTAGAGCAGCGTAGTTTTTGACAGATTTCTGTCAAACGATTGAATTTAAATCAATGACCTAGATTGAGTCAAGATATTAGATGTTTTGTCTGTGTTTTTTTGGGACTTTTTTGATAAGTTTTCTATATATTTTTGGAGTTATGACGGAAAACTTGCCATTTCAGGGAAAGTTCACTTCTGTGTTTGTGGATACAACTCTTTCTGTGGTTCAATGGCATCCTAAAGTCTTACAAATGATTTGCTAACCTTATCGAAACTATCACAATTAGTTTTTATTCCTAACATGTTGTGTAACTATTCTAGGTCTTATTTGTTTACTTATTTTCATATTTACTTTAATGCTGTCTAAAACGTTTTGCATTAACTGGCCCTTAGGAGAAATTATAGAAACTCGACACTTGAAATTGCTAATCTGTTTTTGGTAGACAATGAGTTTTGGGCAAAAGGAACAAATCCAAAAGAAACAAATTATGTTTACAATTTCAATGGTACTGAACTGTGCTCATCATGCCACATTGCAACTATTTCTTTCAGATGTAAATCAAAAAGCACCATTAAAGGCCCCACAATGAAATGGGTTTTTACCTTTCAGAAGCCTCTACATGCAAAACCCACCTGGAGGCTTTGCGTCGTACCATAGTAATGTGGTACACAAGTGTTCATGTGGGTGTTGACATGGGGGACCATGCTAATGTTAGTGATTACCTCTAATGCTGCCATGGTGGTGTAGATCATTTTCTTGGACGCCATTCAATTCCAAATATTTCTAACCAGCCGAAAAACCACATACGCAGATGTGATGGATAATGTATATGAGTGACCATTTGCTTTATGGAGGGATGTAACAAATCCTTCATTGTATTTTTATTCACTCAAGTAAAAGTAAAAGACTCATCCAAGAAATGGTTCAGTTAAGCAAAAAAAAAAATAAAAAATAGTTAAGAAGGAACTCAGGTACTGAGTAAATGACCTACCAGCTGTTCATCATCATATTTCAAAAAAACATGTAAATTTTCACAACACATAACTGTCATGAATATTTGAACCAATGTTTGTCTAATCACCACAATCACCTCCACCTGCTCCTCTGCTCTGCTCCTCATCAACATTTATTAGATACACCTGCTCCCCTGGCTATATAAAGCTTCCTCATACCAGTAGCTGGTGCCAAATTATTATGAGCCATATGTGAGTTATATCCAGCATTCCTTATTCTGCCTGCCTGTCTGATACTGACCCATTTGCCTCCTATTTCTCTGAGCCTGCTTGAACACCTGACGGACTGGTTTTTATTTTTGGATTTGATCTTTTTTCTGCCCTTTGACCACATCTCCGGATTCTGCCCTAGATTGTTCTCTGTCATGTAATCATCTGGCTCTGACCCCCTGTTTTTTTTCCCCAACTCTGGCTCTGGATAATGTTTTGGATTGTCCTCAGATCTCCAACCCCCTGGCTCTCACACGGATTCCATCCCTGACAACTATAATTCTCTGACCCTCAAGGTAACTCAGCCTGCTTTCCTTTGCATGGTTTATGTGTCCCAGCTTCCTCCAAGGAACCAAGCAAACTTCAAGGGATCAAACCAGCAGAATTACCTGCAGATTTCCTGCTCTCTCTCAATTCTGAATGGTGACGTCACATGCCAACTGGCCTCTCCCTCTCCCTTCTGGGCTTTTCTCCAAACCCTTAGAGATGAGTCATTCTGAGTTCATTTCTGGAGATTAATTCTATGTTTGACCACTGGTCAATCATATATGAACTCTCTCCCCAGAAGAACCAGTTGCCTTGTCTGACGATCACTGTCTTTCCAGCTCCTGTTGCACATTCCAATAAATAGCTCAAATTCGCCCGTTGTGTCTGGTTTGAATTTTGTCCTCTGTTTGAGATAACTGCAATAAGATTAAAAGATAATTCTTGTTTTTCCATGAGTGACTTAAACAATGCATTTATATCATACAGTAATTGATCAAATAATTTCACGTGGAAGAAACACCTACAAAACATATGAAGTCCATACTAATTTTATTATGTTATAATTAGAAGTGGACAAGTTACTTACATTAAGGAAGATGTGGTTTACTGTTTGCTGTAATAGGACTTGAAATCCAAATAACAGCAGGATCAGCAGATAGAAAATTAAACAAATGAAGCTCAAGTAGTAAAAGAAAGTCTCACTTAAATATAAGCTGGTGAGTTTCTCCAGTATTTTTGTTTGAAGCAATCATGTTTTTTTTATTGAGTTACATTACTCATGATGGGTAACATAGCCAGAAAATTTACTCAAAGTAAAAAGTAGATTGCTGTAAAAATACTCTTAAAATTTCTTTTTTTTTCTAAAAGTTTCTTGAGTAAATGTAAGTAGTTACTATCCACCTCTGGTTATATCATCATACATCATCATACATCATCATATTCATATCATATTCATATCATATTATAACATTTTTACGTTACCCAAACTCAAAAGAGATGAAAACAATTGATGCAAACCGATGAAATTTACCTTTGTCCAACAAACTAGTTGTAACTGGATCATAGAAAAAAATTATAGAGGCTGGAAAAAGCTTGAATAATACATTGAGAGGTAGAGGTGTTTGTCAAATATGATAGTTTTCAGTTGGTGTTAGGATTTGGAAAAAAAATTGAACAGGGTGGGAAAGTTTATTTGATGTTCTAATGCAAGTGATTATTCTGGTCTTTTCTGGCTGCCGGTTGAGTAAATCCTGGTTAGATTTTGACAAAACTTATATTTTTTTAATCTCTGAGACCTCTGCTTTCAGCAGCAAAATTATTTTGTTTGAGTTAAAGCCACTTTGTAAACAGCTGAGAGCAAGTTTTGTGGTTACTGCATGTTTTGGATTTTTCCTGATGTATTGATTCAACCTTTTAACTGTTTTGTGTTCCTAAAATTGGTTTATATAAGCTGTTAGCCAAACTTTCCATGTCAAGATTTTTGTGTGGATAGCACAAGTCTTTGTTTAATTAGGGTAACTTAGACTGCTTAATTTAAGGTAAAATTCCTCTCATTGTACCAGGGTATGAGGCTTAAAAGGTTAAACTGTGTTCTCAACTCCTAAGCTTTCCGGAAACCCCAACATGTTTCCCAACATGTTTTGGGACACACTACACATTAACACATTTAAGGCAAAATGAAACATGTTATTTGGTAGCTTTTTTTTATAAAACCAATAATAAAGATCACTTTTTGATACGCTAACGTTTTAGATTATTAATTTGCTGCAATGATTGATAAATAAACATCGCAAGCGTTCATATCTATCAGCCAATCTATTTGTTTTGAATGAGTGAGTGAAAAATACAGACCTTTACATTTCTGCATTTTGTGAAAAAGTATCTATTTTGAAACAAGGTAAAATCTGATCCAAGAGTGCCTTTTGAGTCTCTTCAATTCTCTTCAGTTTCATTTAATTTCCCAGGGATGCTAATAAAAGATTAAATTTAAAATGTTCCTTCAGGATCAACAACTGTAGACTTTTTTCCCTCTTTCAGCCCTCTTTCAGTAGAGGTTTCCAACCACTTTGACCTTAGGACCTCCTCTTCAAAACAGGAAGAAAGGCTCAACAAGATGAGGAGAAAGTTCTGTCTTGCCTTGGTCTATTGAGTGAAATTTTCTCAGGAATTTCCCATTTAAAACCCTTCTAAGAAATTTGTTGGTTTTGTGTGCTGAATGAATTCATTACCTGTGAGCTGGGGGCCCTATTAGCTGTCCATAGTCCAACTTTGGAGAAAAATGTTCAAAGGAAAGAGAGGCTCAGTAAGCTTGCCAGGAACATTTCCTAAAGCAATGTGTAATATTTTTTACTAGCTGCACCAGAGTACTAAGCAGATGCTTTCTACCGATTTGAAATAAACAACATAACTGCATATTATCATTAATATTATAATATAATGATAATAATAGTTATCATCAAACCTTTGTTTATGCAAGTAGTTCCACTGAGACAGGAGTTCTCATTTATAAGAGAGAAATATGATCTGATAAAAGTTTTTTACTACTTTCTCACTTCTAGTGAAATGTAAAGATTGTTTTTTTCTTATGTCTTTTTATTTTTAAAAGCCATTAAAGAGTAGTTTTGTTTTTTGTTTTTATTTTTGTTTGTTTTTTTGAGCCAACTGATTAACAGATTCTAGAACTGCAAAATAAGTAAGTAAAAAGAGCTTCAACAGTCAACCTGATCTTTATTCGTTCTTAAAATTTTAAAGGAACATAAAAGGCTGTTACAGTTCTATGATTAGCACACTTAATGTTACTAAAGCCATGCATATTGTTTATTTCTAATGTAAAAAGGTGCCAGTACTATTTTAGTGAATCTTTGTAAATTAAACAACAAAAATAGTTTTACAATCTTTTAGCTGCTATATCAGATACCAAAGGCATGTTTTCAAACACAATCAGAGCATTTCTGAGAATCATCTTTTAGAACATATTCAGCAGTGTTTCAGTGAGCTAACATGATACCAAGAAGTTTTTGTAAATTAAAATAGGAAGCAGACTAAACCAAGGGCCTGGTGTCTCTTGTTTTCATCTTAACAGCACCCCATACATTCTGTGTTGGGTTCAGCAGGGACAGTGCTTGTAATTTTGGTGTCTTACTGTATGTGTGAAATCTCAGAAGGTTTTGTATTTGAATACAGTATGTCACAAAGATTTAGTGCTGCTCTGGGGCCAAAATGGCGGCAAATTCATTAATATTGAAGGCCATTCGACTTCAAGAATTCTCTGTTTGCCGAAATTAATATTCTCTTAAAGTTAAAATGAGTTCATGAGTATTTTTTTTTTATTACTCTTAGTCTTTATAGAATAATAATACAACATGGACTTTACCTTAACTTAACAAGTTTATGGTTCACAGAGATCCACCATGGGAACACAAACAGGAGACAAATCATTGTTTGTACAAAAGCTGAGTACTTTACGCAAGCTGTTCATCCACTTAGCTTTGTTTGATTAGGATGGTCAAAGGTATCCCTCCTTACACATTAGAAGATTGCAATGAGAGTCTGAATGTGAAATTAAAGTTTAATGTTATTTAAATCATTCAGTTGCAGTTGTAGATTTTGGCTTTGGAATAAAACACCACATTGGGTCAGAGCAATCATATCATCTGGAAATAAAGTACAGCAATTAGTTTGGTGTAATTAGGAGTTAATGTTTATGTGATTTAGAGGATATTTGCTTGCTGTTGCAATTCACCCACACATACTCTGTGCAGAAAATATTGACACAGTCATGGTTTATTCCCTTTAAAGATCATTTTTTATCAACCCTCCGAAGCTCACCACTGTGATCCTTTTGTGACAGAAAGACAAGTAGAAGAGAATTGGTGTAATTATGATGTTTAATGTTGGAGGTGAAATGGTGAAGGACAGCACCTCTCAACAGATGCACATCACCACTTCCAAAAGAGCCCTTATATCTCTGATTATGTATTCAGTTCATTTTTTTTCTATCCCACTTCATGCCCTGCTCTTGCCATCAATAATTTAACCCAGAGGTTTCAGTCAAATTAGCTGAATTATTTTGAAGTAGCTGAACGCCTGCTTTTCACTAATGGAATGGTTCTTTTGGGCAGATGTTTTATTGAAAAGGAGGAGGTTTTAATTCACTTTAAATTTTTGATAAGTAGTTTTATACTTAGATTATGGGCAAACCAATTTCCCCCAGTCTAATGGAGAGGGAGGGGGTGGATATGCCTTGTTGGCGCAACGTTACAGCAAACACCAAATTCTCTGGGGCTTAAGTACATCCTTTATTTCCCACAGAATAGGAAATTTCTGTTTCTGTAAGATTGAAAGAGACAGTAATGACCATAATTGCCTGACAGGGCCCATTCACATCTAAAACTCAATAAACTACTTGCTGTGTCTGCACCTCTCTCTCTCTCTCTCTCTCTCTCTCTCTCTCTGTCTCTCTTTCTCTGGAATCTATACTTTTATTCATCATCACACTTTTTTTCCTCCTTTTTTTGTTTAAAGACTAGTAAAATGTTTTTAAAATTTAGTATCTGCTTCCATCCTGTACTTCAGTAACTTAATAAAGAGACCTAATGATGTATACATCAACCCTACATTTTTCCATCTCTCTAGCTTGGAACATATTTGTACGCATTCTCAACAATACCTCATAGTCTTTTTTTTCCCTGTAATGCTCACTTTAACACCGAGTCCTCCCACCACCAGCCTGTCTGTCGCATATGCATGATCCCGTGTGCCTCATTGGCACGCCATGACTGAGCAAGGCGCAGCTGGTGCTGGATAGAGCAAATGCAGGCTCAGGTCCAGCCTTGCCAGCAGCTGGATTAGCTACGCAACCATTAGCATCTGAACTCCTGTAATGGGACAATATGACATGGATTATGCTTTCTGAGGAGCTGATAGCAAGACAGGGGAAATCTGAGGATTGGGGTAAATTTAAATCTGGCAGGTTGACAATTTTAAAAAAACAACAACTCATGTGTGGGTGGGGTATAGAATTATTGGATGCTGAACAGAGGAAAAAAGTTAACAGGCTGAAGTTGCAGAGAGGACACAAAAGGGGAAACAAAGGGAGAGGGATCAAACTAGGAATGTGCCGACAAATAAAATCTTTAATCAAAGAAAAAATCAAATGCCTGTTAATAAATACTATTTGATAAAGAAATCTTGATTTGAATATTAGCGCACGTTTAAATACTGTATAGACAGTTGTATTCAGTCCATAATATTAGCACATCATGAATTAAACTCTGCTTTAGAGTATCCATTAACAAAACCGCTGTTAGTTGTAATCAGTTGACAAAGAGCTTATTCTACACAATTTTTTTGATAGCAAGTGAAATTAAACAAGGTTGATTCACAGGTGCATCTCAATAGAATGGAATCAAATCAATGAAAAAAAATGTTAGTTGGAAATTCAGGGGTATTAGCAACAAACAATGAAGTTATTAGACCTCTTTAAACCCAAACAATAGATAGAATCAATATACATTCAAGTCTTGAATATCTATTTATGCAATTTGGAGTATGGCTTAAGCCTAAAAAATTAGTCTTGTGTTCTTCAGAAATCAAAAGAAAACCAAAGGACCAGTGAAAGAAAGGATTTTTAGTGTAGAAAATTTTACCTACTGAAGTTTATCTCTATGTACTTTATGGGAAATTTGGCCAATAGCTGATCAGGGTAATGTATGCAAAAAAGTATTATATAAATGCAGTGTGGTATGGAAGTGGGCAACCCTGGATCTGCTGAGTAGGGGTTTGGGCTGCTTCACTAGCAACCTTTAATTGGTGTACTCTGTTATTTGGTGTACTCTGATATTTAGGTAGAAACGACATTTCTACCTAAATATCTCTGCTCATGCAGATTATATGCATTCAGGGCGGTCTTTTTATCTGCACAACTTTCTAGTTGCTGCTATCCTCTGACTGTTTCCGGGTTGAAATGGTTATTATTTTGTTCTGCATTAACAGTTTTATGAAAACGTTTAAGGATATTTGTCTAAAGTAAGAATTTCAGCAAGAGCATAACTGGAGTCAAGAAATGGGTTCATTTAGAAACATAATTGAGCCATTTTGATTAAATTCATGGCAACATACCTGGCTGAATAGTCTTTGGAGCACTAAGTGGTCTAATTGTCACAACAGCTGTTGCATCATTCTATAACACTATGCTGTTTATGCAGTGATATTATTTTTTTGATATATTCTTATTTTCTGAACTGAAATGCTTGTTTTAGTAATAACACAGATGAAATATGAAACATGGATAGAAAAGAAAATGTTGAGGTTTGCAACAAAACCTATTTAAGTCATAAAGTTCATGTTGAAACAGCTTTTCAAATTCCTGTATATAAAGATATGAGTATCATTTAAAAAAAGGGAAAGAGTGAAGTGCCTTGAGAGGCTGTTATACACATTCTGATCCTGATACTCTGGTCCCTCTTTAGGCATCATCTCACTTGAAGGGAACCAAATAGCACCAAACCATCCAATAGAATCTCTCTCTAGTTGCTGCGGCAACTGCAGAAACTAAAGAGAAAGCACTTTGGAGAGATGGTATAGATCTCCAAACAATGCAAAATACAATGTTCTGGTAAAGTTAAACTTTTATGGAAGTGCAGACATGATGATTTGGACTTTGCTTTATAACCATTGTGCCTGCCTGCTTATTTCAAATATTCACAATCAGAATTGTAGAAAAGATAGGACTTAAAATAGTGTAATAGTAAACTCCAAAGCTAGTTATTCACCTGTTAAAAATACCATGTTGAAATTCTTAAGTTGGATAAATACAGATACACAAAAATATTGTTCTCTGATATATTGCTTGAAAAGAGGTCTCAGTACCTACTGTGTTGTAAGGAGGATATCTAAACTTTTTTAACAATCATATAAATATTAAGGTGGAAAAAAGATAAATTGTATCACTATAATATAGGGGAATTAAATGGGTTCTGCAGCGAGATGAGATAAAGATGCACCTCTAATCAAAGTATATAAAATTAAAAAAAAGAATACTCACCAATGATTAAAGGAAATATAATATACAAAGAATATAATGCACAATAATTTGTTTTATTTACAGACTTTAAAATGCTCTCAATAATGGATATGTTTGAACAAAATACATATTCTACACTTCACACCAGATAAAGTGCAATAATATTCACTCTAAAAGGAATATATGAATAGGTGTGAATAATCATGTGCTGTATTGTACGTGATGATGTCATTAGCTTTGCTTTTGACTTTAGCTTAGGGGTTCTCACATTCCAGTGTGGTGAGATAGAGACAGAGAGAAAGACTCAATCTGCTCGCCAACACTCCCTAGTTTGTCCCTTTGTATGGACTATGATCCTTGGTCCAAATCTACCTTTCAGCACCTCTCTGTTCTCTTTCACCAGCTGTTGCAAAAGCGAGTCCTGCTCATCTGTCCAGTTTAGTTTTTTCTACCTTTCTTTTTTCATGTTATGTTTGTTTTTTTATTATTTTTTTTTACAGAAGATCATAGTAAAAGGCTAACTTTTATAGTGGACATTATAATCAAATAAAAAAAGTTGTTGAATTACCAGTTTGGCAAGTGAACATATCAAAAAGAAAATCAAAGTAACAAGGACATAAATTACAACTGTTTGAACTATTTATAGCTGTGTCACATAATACAAATGTAAACATTTTTCAATTCAGTTTGATTTTTATGTTTTGTTAACTTCTCTCCTTTATTATTAGAACCACATTGGATATTTAATTTTGGACATGGACTTGAAAGATAGGTTAGAATTTTGAAGGGCTATTTTCTTTTTAATTTGACAGTCCATAATAAAATTATGATTTTAATTTGGAGAATAATTTTTAGTCAAAGAAGAAGATGGCTTTTATAATATATAACATTTATTTTTTGCAGGGTATTTAACATTTAAATAAATGAAATTATTGGATTATATATGAATTTTCTAAACAGTCAAATGAATCATTCAATTAAACGTATCACAAATTTTAAATCATTATTTCTAAACTTGTTTATTATTTGAGCACTGTATAATCTTAAGGGTTTATTAAATGGCATTAATAAAAACAAAAAATATTTGCAGTAAATATCTGAGGCAAAGTTCAGAACCAAGTTAACCACCTGTCCAGTCCTTTCAGACAGCCCAGGAGATGCTCACAGCCAATGGCCTGCTTTGCTGTTTGCCCCCAGGCTGAAGTGCTTGTCACAGGCATTGCTGCATTTAGATACAATGCCCCATTACATCAATAATGGATAGTAGGATGAAGCAGGAAAACCAAATAGAATTGGACAGTTCACTCAACAGAAGATAACAAGTATGCATGATGAGGGAAAA
This sequence comes from Jordanella pulchra, assembly GCA_034780135.1. Lineage (NCBI taxonomy): Eukaryota > Metazoa > Chordata > Actinopteri > Cyprinodontiformes > Cyprinodontidae > Jordanella > Jordanella pulchra. The sequence goes on from JAUZNJ010036686.1 coordinate 12,181, forward strand.
ATGTGTGCTTGTTTGTGCACAAATCAGTTTGTGACTGCGTTCACGGCATTGTACACCCTGCCTGAAGTAGACGTGCACGTGAAAGATAAGACGATAGGCGTGCGGAGGACAGAGGACTATCGACGCAGTGTGTTTCTGCTACGATGGCACCATTTCACATCAGACTGACCCAGTTTCAACAGAGCCCATACATTTTAGATAATCCCTGAGGAAACTGGGTTTTCACAGTCTGCCTCCCCTGCATGGTTTTACATTGTGGTATACAACAGGTAGAGCCAGGGACACAAAATGAAGCACTTAAATGTACAAGCTGAATCATGCATGGTTGTGTTAAAGAGAGGATATTCATTTTCCAACTGCTGTTAAACCGTCTTCCTTTTGCTTTTCCCTCCTCCTTCACCTTCTCTTCTCCACCTTCTTCTTTTTGCTCAGTTGAAGTAGTTATGTGGCTTTACATGGACACCATTTAAATCATTATCTTTCCAACATTGATCCAGCCAGAAGGTAATTGGCTCAATCAAAAGAAATTAAAATCTAGTGTAAGATTGGGTAATTCAGCCCTCAAATAAAAAATGGATGGAAAGACTACAAAAAAAGAGGATATGATGAATGTCAGTTTTAACAGGGAAGAAAAATGAATTTATAAGTTAACGAAAGGGCAGTAATGAATTAGAATGGGACTGAGGCAAGATTGCATGCAGAATGAACGAGAGAAAATTAGGCCGCATTGTGATACAGAAAATGATAGACGGGGAGAAGTAGGATTAAACAAAGAGATAAACCATTCAAGCCAAAGTGATTTTAAGATAACCTTTCAAGGCTTCTTTGATAATCAGAGAAAATACTACCATTAACCTGCTGCCCATTTTCTCACTAAGTTATTCTAAATATTCCCTCAGAAAAACTGTTTCCCCATTAAATGTGATTCTCCTTTGGCAATTACATACTGAGGGATATTTTTCCTATTTCTGTCAGCCTCAATAAACATTAGATTAGTTTAAAATGATTGCGTGCTTATTTTATTACTTGTTTCTTGTGTACACTACATATACAGTAGACTTTCTTTACAGTAAATACGGGATTGCAGATAGACATCATACATTGTTATTATACTTCGTCTACCTCAATGAAGCATGATTTAAACAGCCTCATTTTTAGGAAAATATTATACCTCAATAAAAAGCTATTTAAAGTAATAGCCTAACTTGTATACAGAGATTTTTGAGGTAAATTATTCTCACATTTTATGTTTTAATTCATACAGGTGAAATATGTAACAAGCTCACTTGTTTATAATAAACATATATTTGTATATATGTATTTCCAAAAGGTGTTGGTAACAACCCAAGCTCAGAAATTAAGTTACTGCATGTGTAATAATTTGAAATGAGATGGGGGGGAAATGTATTTAACATGCTTACGAGTAAAAGCCTTTTTTGTTGATAACAGCAGTGGATTACTTTGGTGGTTAACAACACATGGTGAAAATTTCATGTCAATACCACCTTAAGAAATATGCTTTTTATAAAAAAAAGGTAACATGTTCAATTATTTTACCGGTTGGATGTTTTTGAAATGATTTTAAACATGATTTTGTTATTGATGTCCCTGCTAACTTTTTCAAATGTTATTTTTATTAAGAAATTATATTAAGAGAGCAGGCTCTAAGTGCACTCATAGAACACAGAAAGAACACTTAAAGAAAAAAATAAGCATTCGTAGGAGACATTTCTTAAAAACTATAAGATGCCCTCAGAAGAAAAACATAACGTATTAAAAACATTTTAGAAAAACTGGAGGAGAAACTCTCAGAAGAAAAAAAAAAGATACTGTAGAAGATATAAAAATCTTTGGAAAAAAAATATGTACAAAGAAATGTGACATCTAGTTTTTACATGAAATGCAGCTTGTGCCAAAGCAGTCTATGCATTGGGCTGGTGGTTTATTTGATTGTCAGCAGGGGTGTTTCGTTGTGATCTCAATGGTGTGTGTCTGTTAATGTGAGTTGGAATGGGAATTTTTGACTACAGGGGTACAATTGCCTAATGCTAACATTATGGAAATTAGATTCTAATTTAAAGAATCATGTATATAATGTCATGTAAGATAAATAAATCTTACACTGGCCATGTTCCCATGCTATCAATAGTGTTATCTAAAAATAATCAAATACAGTCGGACTTATAGAGACATTTTTTTTTATCTGGCTGAAAGTATACGTATGCCATCATGTGAGTGTGTAAATTGAGGTTCTGATATCTCAAGGATGATTTACAACTGAAATGTAAATTGTTTTCATTTATTCATTGGATGAAAAAGAAGGTCAAGATCAGTATGGGACATGCACATGATTGTTAATTTCAGATTACATCAGAAGGGTTACAAGGACCTACAATATTCTGCCATTTTAAGCTTCCATATTGTTCTGTTTTGTCCAATCTGCCGACGCCCTGCTGCCAGGATCAGTCATTTTGTATCTTTAATTATGTCATCCCAAACCAACCTGTTTTTTGTCACAAACAGAATACATTTTAACTGGGCACATGTTTCCATTTAATGTAACTCCTCCAAGCATATCTGCAATGGCCTCACAGGAGTCTTCCTGTCGACTTAACTTGAGTCCTGGGTGTGTGTGCCAGACTGTCAGATTTCTGCCTCTTTCTCACTAGTAAAAAGGAGGCACATGAACACAGTCTTCATGCTGTGGTCCCCTGGCTGTTGTATGCACCAGTACAGAAAAAATCCAGGGCAAGTGTCTATGAATCCAATGCACATCCCAGTGAGCAGAAAAAGAAAACACAGAAAGGTTGAATGGATATGTTGCCTGAATATACAGTGTTAAGGAATGGAAACTTTAAATTAGCAATATTGTATATATGCATGTTGAAGTAGCTACATCTTTTAAAATGTGATTTTATAGTATTTAATAAATGGGTATACTCTTTGAAAGTGGAAGCATCTTTCCCCATTAATATCATGTCTTTAAACACAAACACAGACTGTTTTTGCTATTAACACTTCCTTAAAACTATTGATACAAATTAAAACAATTTTGTCATGTTACAACCACTATTATCTCTATGTTGGGGTATTATTTGGATTTGATATAATAATAGACAAACACAAAGTGGTGCATTTTTAGGAAGCAGAGGTAAAAGCATACATGTTTTTAAATACATTATAAATCTTTAAAATTTGGCCTTATTTTTATCAACTTCTTTTCTCAGTACTTTATTAAAACTACCATTGACTTTATTAATAGCGGTTAGTCTTTCAGGATATGTCTCCAAGTCTTTGCACAATAACTCAGACTAAATTAAGTTAAAGTGTTTGTAGAGACACTTAATTCTTGTCACACATTCACATTCTGACATAGATATGGACTTTGACAGGGCCACTTTGACAGAAAATTGTGTTTTGATATAACTTATTCCCCTTTAGCTCTGGCTGTTTGTTTATGGTTGCTGTCCAGCTGGGAAGCAGTGTTGAGTATTTTATGGTTTATACTGTATGTTTTCTGCAGACATTCCCTTGTATTTAGCTCCATTCATCTTTTGACTCTAACTACCTTCCCTGTTTCTGTTGAAGACAAACGCTGCCCAAACCATGATGATTTCACCATATTTCACCATAAAGACAGTGTCTCTAGACTGATGTGCAGGATTGATCTTGTTTTACACATCATTTTACAAGTAGGCCCTAATACAGTTCATCTTGATATTGTCTAACCAGAGCACCTGCTTCTACATGTCCATGGTGGGCAATACCTGTTTTTTTTTTGCAATCTTTACAGTATACATAGTATTTTATGTGTAACTGACTTCTTTTTATTAGCATGAATGCCAGATGTGTGAAATACACAAATAATCACTGTCCAGACAATAGATTCTTCAACCTGAGATATAAATCTCTGAAGCTCATCCACAGTTAGGAAGGGTCTATTGGTTGCTTACATGATTGATGGCTCCTTTACTCAGCCTTTCAGTTTATATGGACAGACAAGTCTCGGCAGGTTGTGTGTGTGGGTGTGTGTGTGTGGGGGTGGGTGGGTGTTTGTGTGTGGGGGGGGAGGGGGGTGCTTTACTTTCTATATGTTCAGATAACGGAAAACAAAAGAGCTCAGAAATTGCAAGCTTTGGATATTTTTTCATAACATAACCCTGCTTCCCAGTTTTATCTTTTTCTGGTGTGATTGCTTTCTTGGTGTTTATGATGCTATTTATTTAAAAATGTTACCTAAAAGCCCCCTGAATAGCTTAGTTTATATAATAGACTACATTGATTTAGACTTTAAGCAAATAGGAATCGATATAAATACATTGTTTTGTTTTAAAAAATATATAACTGAGTATTCACATGCCACACTTTTAAGATTTGTACTTCTAAAGTATTTTTAAAACCTATGCAGTTATGCAATGCTTTGACATCCCATCACATATAATTTCAATAAAACATGTTGAAGCTGTAACCTTGAAAAGTATGAAAAGGTTAAACGGGTTTTTACAAATTTTAAAAGCCACTGTAGGGATAGGTTTTATCAAGGCAAAAGCTATATTAAATGTTGTGTACCCCATAAGCAAGTCTTTTTTTTTGCTTTCTACACACTCAGACACACATATATAGAACCTTACATTTCACCTGTACATTTGAACCCATGCATTTCATTTTTAGCTCACTTTTAAGCCATCTCTCTTGCTTTGGTTCAGCAGTGTCTGCACCAAGAAAGCCAGTATCAGCGCAAAGTTTTTCTCAGACATCTGTGTAACTTGTCAGTGGTAATGGACCATGAATTATGGATATGGTTCATACATCATTCTCACATTCACACTGTAACACGCACACATTTACATGTGAGATTAGTAGAAGCAGCCTGACCTCTATCCAAGGGCGTGAAGGCTGGTGAAAGAATGTGATGTGGAAGATCTAAAATTTAAGTCAATTTCCTGGGGTGCTTATCAGGGCTATTTGACCGGCGAGCAGCTAGTGGCCATCAGTTTCAAGGATTTAAACTTAGACAGGAAATGAGACATTGGGGTGTCTTCAGAATGATGGGATATAAATGAGAAAGAAGATAAATATAAGTCACATAATATACTTTATATCAGCGAAGAAAAGAAAGCATGTTTCAGTGGTATTATTAGTCTTTATACAGTTCCACAGGTAGCTTTCTCTCGTGTGTTTTGAAACGATCACTTTACTTTACAGCCTGTGTTGACTGCATCAGACTGTGTGACAGACATGTCTTTTTCCTTCATTAATCTCCATTTTGTTGTGCACGTAGGGAAGAGCAATGAAGATGAAGGAAGTAGTGCCATAGAGAGAGCACAGGACAGGGCAAAAGGAGGAGTAGCAAGATTAAAGATACGACTGGCCATGAAATCAAAAAATGAGATAGAGGAGGGGTAGGAGTTAGAACGGACAGTGAGAGGGTGGGGAGGGCAGAAAGTGAAGATACAGTTGCCTGAGAGATGGGTAATAAAAGTGAGGATGATGCCGATGATTAGAGTAAAGATGAACTGAGGAATATATGTTTAAACTGGAGAAAATTTAGGATTTGAAAGAATGGTCAGAGGATAGAAAGGAAGCCTGCTGTTTGATCTTTGACAGCGTTATTTTTCCTTGCTGTCCCTTTTATTCATTAGATTTTTTTTCACTTCATATTTATCCATATGTAAATGCTGGCTGTGCGCCAGACAAAAACCATATTAGAGCTGCGTGCACGCACCGAGCCCACCCTGTGACTGTGCATCGACAATGTACACCGCCATCCTTGGTAATCCTTAAAGGATTTTTGTAGACCTCAGCATCTCTGTTCCTGTTGGCTGGGAGACAGGCAGATTTTTCCTTTTACTGTGGACTGCTGTGTTCAGTTATTTTGCTATTTAACAGCTCTATGTTTATAAAGCAACATTTGTCAAGGTTGTCTCCTCTCAACGTGTATTAAAGAAATACTTGCCTGCTGAGGCCAGTGTGATTACTGTTCTATCTCATTAAAACAAGGATTTTGCTAAATGTTTGGTAGCTATTAAAAGCATTTTCCAGATTTTTTTTGTGCAGGTTAATCTTTCTTTTGAATGGTAGTTGTTAGATCCTCTGAAGGATATCGATTTGTTCTTACTCTTGGATTAAACAACTGTGGCACTGTTGGTTTTTAATGAGGCCATCAGTGAAGGACAATACTTGCCCTTTGTGGCTTTAAATTGTGGAGGGATTTGGTCATATCTAGCTCTCTATTTGTGTGGGTTCTACTTCTAGAAACAAATATTCAATATTCCTTAAAAATCAGTAAATTTTAAAAACAGCAACACAGGTTATTTTGTAAATTCAGTCCTGCGAATCTATGAATGTCATTTTGCATCAAACCATTAACCCCATTTTCACCTGGAAGAGACTCAGACAGAGAAAAACAGCAATTAAAGAGTTTTATTGACAATACAAGTCTTTGGCCCTCAAAAGATGCTGGTGCTGAATGCAGTCGATTTGCATCAGCAAATAGATCTAGGTTAGAGACATCTTTCCTATCAGTCTGACACTGGTGATGGAATAAAGTCTGAAGAATAAGGAAAGCTTTAGAATGGCCAGATGAAGGAAGGTGTTGAAGGGGCTGAATAGGGTCACAGTTTATCCCAAAGTTAGAGAATCTATCTGGAGCTTTAAATGCAAAGTCTTGAACAATGATTGGCTGAGGCATAGGTGAGGAGCTGCACTGACAGGTTTGACAAGGGGCACATAAAGAGGCAATTAGTGGGCAGGTAAAATTTTTCAAGTTAAATTTACACCTAGGCTTCATATGTATGAATAACACTTTCCTTTGGAAGAAAAAAAAACAATATTTTTTTGCATTTCCAATGCAAAATGTCATCCATGTTTGGAAAATAAATGTAATATCTAATTTCAATAAAAATGCAAAAATAAGAAATAAAATAATGATGCAAGAAAAACTTCAACAAAATGACAACACCACTTTTTATTTGGGTTCTTTTTTTGCCTAAAGCTGAAGAGAATTTGAATATGCTGTAAATTTCCCAAATTGAATAAATGTATTCAGTTTTTGAAAAGCATTCAATTGCATAATTTGACTTTACATAGAACGATAACCTAGTGGTTAAAAGATCAGGGCATTCACGTTGAGAAGCTGTAAACTCCCCAGTTCAAGCCTTAGACTGCCGGTCTGGGTCACTGAGCTGAGACCCCAAAGGGTTTAAGTGATGGGTTAGATGCTGAGGGCGAATTTTGTTGGAATAAGCAGGAGAAGATGTATGGATATATGGGTGGATGGATTATTTTAAAAGTGCCATGCCAGTTTTGTAAACCTAGCTAAATAAATCAATAAAAATAATCCATCACGGCACTAAAACAATCAAATCCTTCTGATAAATCCAGTTCTTAGCTAACACAACCCCAATTCCCCCTCAAGGACTTAAACTTATTTTTTTGTTTATGACTTGGCATAAACTAAACCATTTTTTGTATACTGAGAAACAATGATCCGTGATTCAAACACAATCATGTCCCAATCAAATCACAAGTCACAATCATAGTGCTTTATTTTCATTAGAATATTGAGGAATTTTCTCATTATACCTCAAAATATCTTATTAGGGTCAGGGTTTACAAAAAGATGATCCCAAGTCTCATGTGATAACATGTTATGTTTTTCACATTCAGATAGAGATTGAGAGAGACTTGAACATACATCAATGCAGGTACATGCATGCACATAAAGATTCATAGCTATGATGTATATTATCAAGGATAGGAAATAAGATATAACACTTTTCTAAAAGTGATTCCATAAAGTGGACCATAAGTAGTTGTCTGTCAGTATTACTATGTGTGTTAGTGTTTGTGAGCATCAGTGGATGCCTTTTGCTACCCAAACATACAGCAAGAGGCCATTAAACCAGCTGTGCCAATTGTCTTGTAGGGTGCTTAGGGCAACAAAATGCAATTAGATTTTTCTATAAAATATTTATTTCCGCAACACCTACTGTGCACCAGAGGGGCCTTTATCCACTCTGGCCTTAAATATGAAAATAGTTTATAAAGTTTTTGCTTGAGAGAGCAGCAGATACAATTTCTCAGCATGGACTTATGCTCCATCACGCTGTGTTGGATGAGTGCATGAGTCCATGCAAAAAAACAAGAGCAGTGCATGAATGCAAATTAAATCATGCTTTTATGTATATTTGAAATTAAAATATTATATATGTCTTTTTATGATGCTTATTTCAGTTTAAGAAAATGGTATTCAATAAGCATAGTTGACAAAGTACATCAATACATGACTCTGAAAGATAAGAAATGACCCTATCTTTTCTGACCTGATTATTTTTACTTATTTTAAATCATATAATATTTTAGTTTGGATACAGTTAGCTTGGTCATAGATGTTATGATAAATTTGGTCTGGTTTTTTTTCTGGTATGTAGAAATTACACATACCAGGAACTAAGTGCACATTTTTCTTTTAATTAAAGGCAGATCCACAATAATACATGCAGCCTTAAATATTTTGATACATGCCCATAATTATTGAGTTAATGCGTCTGTAACAAGTTACAAGAACCTCATTGCTTTTTTAAGCTATCACCAAAGTGCTGATATAATCCTGGCTGATTATATGAAGAGTCTTCAATTTGTTGTGCTCATCTGTTTGTTTGTTTATTTTTTTTTTTTGACACAGGCTTTGCTTTTATGAATAGTCCATGTGTTTTCCAACAGTTTTATGTGTTTTATGTTGTTTGTTTTATGTTTTTCTGCTTGAGCTTCCAGTGATGTCTGTGTTTTGGCCATGCAAATCAAAAGATCCCATCTAGGTTAGGATAAAATGGTTAAGATTGTAAAGAAAAGTCTGGAGATCAACAACTCATAAGCCCATCATAAACTGTTAAAATATCAGTTTTACTGACCAGACTGAAGAAGATCAGATTATTTCTCATAGCCCACATGACCGCAACCACTGCAAAATCCTCTACACACCCATCTACACTGACTGAGTACCCATTGATGTTTACTACTCTTCTTCCATCTCATATCTTTCTAAGAAATCCAATTCGAGCATTTTCCTATTGTTCAAGCAATGTCCATGCTTAAATATTGCTTTAAATCAACACTGAGTTTGTTCCATTCTTACACTACAATTTTTTAAATGCACATTATTTTCACATTAGTCCAAGCACATACGATTTAGAAATGTACATAATCTCTGTAGTTATACCACCCTCAAAAATGTTTGTTTTTTCTAGCTTTAAACATTAGTTGTGAGGTTCAAAACTCTAATTCTTGAGAGGATTAGAGCAAGCAAGAATGAAGGAATACTGGCTTAGTATGGTCATGATGGCCAACCTTATGAATTATTCTGATAATTAACTCATGACTCATTTTGTGAAGGTTCTCAGTCATCCAGGTCATTTCCAGTTTAGGCAACTGGATGTGAAGTCCTTTCCTTTTTTTCCCTACTCAAATTCTTTTGTTATATCTACAGTATATTCATCGTAGTGTTCCCCAGCTCTTGGATGAGAGGGGAAACATCTTTTAGAAAACTTTACGTCTAGTTGCCTAAACTGAACTTTCCAAGCACAACTCATTTTGATCTTCACCTGCACATCGCACTGAAACATTAGTTGTCAGAGCATCGCTGGATCTCACCATCTCAGACTAAAAATAGTGTTGGTAACACTCATGATGACTGTTGAATGTTTCTGTGAGAATGTTTACAACACCATGGCATTTGGTTCTTTGATTATTGTTGCTTTTTTTCTATGCTTTAAAAAATCAAATATCCACTGCAGTCTTCCTTTCACTGAGAACACACCCACTGCCTATCCTCTAAATATGTCCGCAGTTAAATTTCTTTTTCAAAACAAAAAAAGTTCAAGGGAAACCATTTTCTATGATTTTTTACATTTTGTGTTGTACGGAAATGATATTTTTGTTTACATTTTAAACATTAGTTCATGTTCGGTCATGCTTGGTCTTGGTCTTAAAGGATGCAGTCTTTGTCATGAAATAAACAGTATTGACTCCATCCCTGGTTGTAACCCCAACCGGGAAGTTGTAACACCATTCTAACACCGGTTGTAACGCCATAGCTCTGATGTTGTAAAACCGGTTAATAGTAAGGAATATGTGCAATGCTTTAAAGTTAGTAAAATGTTTTGCTTTACTGAGAATTGTGATGCTTCTGGATAATTTATTTTGCACATGTTTAATGTGAGACTTCCAGTAGATCTTGTAGTCATTGGTAGCACCTGGGAATTTTATATGATTAACTCGTTTCATCTCTGCTCCATCTGTTTTGACTTTCACAATTTGTTGATTCAAAACAGCTTTTTATCTTATTAATCTCTGGTGTTATATAATCCAGGAGCTGCTATAAGCTCTCACCTGTACAAAATTATATTTTTGTCATCTGCTAACAAAACAAACTAGAAAACTTGTGAAACTTTATACAAGTCATTTATGGAGAGGATAAACTGTAGCAGTCCCAAAACTGACCCCTGGGGAAGACCACAAGCAATGTCCAAGTATAATGACTGTCAAACATCCATTTTTACCTACTGTTGCCTGATACTTAAATAGTTGTTCATCCACTCCAATCCACTTCCAAAATCTGGAAAACTGTGTAAGTAACAAAATTAGATAGAACAGAATTTCATTACTAAAAATAGGAGAGCCACCTGTAAAATACTAAATTGTACATAAACAGTAATTTTTAACTCAAATAGTAATTCTGGTAACAAGAGGTAACAATGTCCCATTATTTCTTTAAACTAATTCTGAATATATTTATTTGGTTTGTAGATCCGACCCCATAGTATGACTAACTGCTTTTAAAAAATGTTTAAAACTCCCCCTCCTTAGTGTGCAAACTTCATTTTTCCATCTGTTTGCTTTTTGTAAGCTAATACAATCATCTCTGGGGACATTTTTAAAAGCAGCAACTTAAAATGTCATAATTCATTATGGCTATCTTTCATCTTGACCCTTTTCATCACAAACTGTAGAGCATATTTCAGTTTGGACACTGGAGAATTCAGTATATAAGTTCAGAATACTAATTATGTGTCCATAACCCTATGCTGTAGAAGTTTAGGATTAAATCGATTGTGGTTTTCATGCCTCTGAAGTTTTTTTCATAGTCCCTGGAAAAAAAGGACCATGTTTCAGCATTCTCTCCACTCTTTGAAGTGTTTAAAATTCTCATCTGATCAGGCTTTTTTGTTGACCTTTCATGTAAAGTTCACATACTGCTGCTTGAAAAAAATCAAAGTCAGAGTCCAACAGGTGAACCCTGCTTTTGAGAGATTTATTTTTGCGCTCAGTGCCTACCCATGCATTTGCTCGTGTGGGAAGATGAGTGGGCGTTGGCTAAATGTTAAAGAATGACCAGGATGGACTATAGTCAGTATACAGATCAAGAATCTTTGTAACTAGCATCTATGACCACCTATGAACAGAACTGAAAATGCAAATGTATTATGCTATTTCTTGACTTGTGTGTTTACTAGATATACACTGTAGATATTTTATGATTCAATGGTTTTGCGGATATTTATGTTGTATGAAAATATTTACATACGTGTGGGGGGGCTATGATATTTATTCTACGTGTGTGTCTGGTCTGCATTGGGAGGATTACTGTAGATTTACAAGGCGTGCTAACAATGAGCAGACCCACCCTTGGGACCCATACTCAATCACTATCACAATGAAATGCTACTAATTCCTATTTAAAGCTGCCGCACAGGCACCGCCCTCCCTACTCTGCGGGCCGGAGGGAGAGCAGGAGGCACAGAGCAAGACGCAGGAGGAGGAATCCATGTTTTGTTAGTTGGTATAATTTCTGCTAAATCTTCCTCCTGATTTCATCTTCATGAAAACTCTTGACACCAGTTTATTTATGGATGTTTATGAGGTAACTCCTTGAGACCAATGCATTTGCTGCTGGAGAACAGCACACAGCAGCATCTGTGTCATTTGTCTTGGAAAATGCCCACGCAAATGTACCCTCCTTATTGGACCTTATTGGCTTTGCACTGAATTACTTTGAAGTTTCAGACTTAAAGAGGATTGCTTTCATTTGCGGCCAGCAGGTTAATGTGGGGAGTCCGTTTTATTAAATGCGCGCATTAATTCATAATGTTGGTGCAGTCAATGTGAGCAGTAAATGAGGGTATTATTTTCCGTTGTTAGGAAGTGTCACATCAAGGGCAAATGTGTTGCATTTGTGAGTTTATTCTTTGCTAACGGTATCGCTGCCTGCACCCCTCTCTTGCTGCTGCTTTCCACAGCTATCTGCTGCACAAGCACACTCATTTAGAGAAATGCTTTAATTGGGCACAGAATCAGGGACAGAAATCTCCAGTTGCATAAATATTTTAGAGGGAAAGCATTCAACAGTGCTGCACAATCTTCTGTTCTCAGTCTTTTTGTCTGCTTTAATCTCGGCTTGTTTTCTCTTGCTCGCTATGCATGTATACTCCATCACAAAATAATCTGAATAGAGAGTTTTTAGTAGCTGTTGAGCTGTTTTTCATTCATTTGACCATTAAAATCTATAATAATAAACTAAGTCAGCTGACCTGATCCTTTTGTTTTGCTAACGATCTGTAAAAAAGAAAAAAAATCTTGCATGCAATTGCTGGCATGCAAAAACACATTCAAAATAAAGTGGCTTTAAACTGGGACGCCATAATAAATGGGGGTAATAATTTCTGAATTATTAATGAACCAGCAGCATACTCATTTTAATTGAAAAGTTCTTTTATCTTGAGTACATGCTCATTATCCCTTCCTTTAACATGGCTGCTGTAACACAAACTGCAGATAGCACACTTGTGTGTTGTCCATTTTGATTTTAGTTTCAAGTTTTACTAAATGGTTATACATGAATTTTGGTGGTGAGGTTGTAGGTGAGATGTGTTGGGACTGGGCTTAGATAAATAATTAAATAACATGTTAAGTATAATAATTATCAATTATTATATTAAATAATAGGACAAAAATTATTAAACTTTATGCTGTTAGTCTTTCAGCCCATGTAAAATATTTATTTAATTTCACAATTTGTTTCTCTGTCGTAGTTAAACCTTTATAGTTAGGAGTCCTTTTAAGCCTATTTTTTGAAAATATAAAAATTTGTAATATTAATGTTGCACATTTAGAACTTCTGACAACCAAATGAAAGAAGAAAGGAAAATACTTTCTTCTAATTACACACCTTTGCAAAGTTTTTAACACTGTATTGGAAATAAAATTGCAAAAATCTTCATAGAGGACAGAAACTTAAAGATAAGCTTATGAGAGGATTAGTTTGAAAAAAACATATTTTGACTTAAAAGAAACAAATGATTGGTGCATGCAGCCTCTTTGTTTGCAATACTTTATTGATTCTGCAGGAATTTGGACAGTTACTACAGAATGACAGAAGAAATCACAATAAAACGAAAAAAACATTTAAAGGGAATACAGTCAATGAAAAATGGCAACCCTTCAGAGGAAGGTGATCTCACTGGAACGTTGTATGTGATAAGTCAATTGCTAGCAACAGAAAGCTATGATTGATAGACCTTACTGCCACTTTTTGAGCATAATTTGCATTGTATCATCCTTTTTCCCCATGAGAATGTTGCATGGCTTGGGTATGTTCACCTTTGCAAGTGCTAGAGACTTTAAGATGAATGGATGGCTTACCTTTTAAAGTACACTCAACTATGGCCATAGTAATTTTTGCTAATCAAAGTTGAATTTCATATAAAATGTAATCTACTGTGTAGCTCCAAAAGAACTTAAAGGCACAACGATATAAGAAAATACTGTTCAGCAGCACAACTAAAGGATAAAAAGCTGCCTGTTTATATCCCAGCCAGGTTTTCTCTGTAGAACCTTTCTGCATGTGAACATTCAGGATTTTTTTCCAGGTATTTTTTTTCTTCCACTCTTCGAAAACATAGATGTTAGGTTAAAAGTTTAGTAGCCCTCAGGCATTATGCTGCATGTGAAGGTTGTCTTATGTTTCAGAGGCAAAGGAAAGAAGCCAGGTTATGAACATTGTATAATATTTGATACATAGATGAATCCATACAACCTGTAGAGAATCAAATGAGGAAAAATATCCATACTGGGATATATTTGCTTCAAAATACATTCTTAACTAAAAAGAGCATTTATGTAGAAAGTGCAAGAGTACTTTTAGATGTTTTACATTTTTCTGTCTATCTCACTTACTGTATGTATGCATTTAAAGAAAATGGTGCTAACATAAAAGCTTTCAACAGGAAATTATTTTAATCAATGTGATACTCTCTGAAGCCATTGTCAGAAAAAGTACACTTAGTTGTAGTGGTCTTATTTCATATAACATTAAGGTATATAAAATGTTAATAAGAGTAATTGAGTGCTAACTGTTAATTAGACAAAACTATTCTTTATTTATTTTAATAATTTAAAAAAAAGTCTCTCGGAGAATTAAGCACTAAATGAGTGGATATTAAATCCCTCTATTTTCATAATAGGCTTTTAATTCTGCTTTAGGAATCCATCTGAACAGCATTGACTCGTCACTCTTCCTAAGTAAACGCTAACTTCACAGCATTCTGCCATAAGTGAAAATAAATTAAAGATGGGGTGTTCTTGTGTTTAACCAGGTGGGGTAGGTGTAAATTATCCCAGACAATCATCCCTAACATTTTTTTTTTTTGGAACATTGATACAACTAGCAGGCTTTACCAGTTTAACGTTGTTTGTTGGCAATGCTGTGAAAAATGCAAAGTGTCTGAAGCTTAATTTGATGTAGAGTAAATTGTAGCTGAACTCACTACATTTTCTAAGTAGCTTGCCCAACACTTTAAAAAATGTCTTCCCATGCTCTCACCCATCTGTCTCTCAGTGCATCTGTGCTTCTCCTGTTTCATCTCTGTTCTTCTGTCTCTCTTCCTGTGTCTCTGTCATCTCCATGGGCAGTTCTAGACAGGGGTCAACAGGGCCAGACCCCCTGGTTATGGCCCCTATACTGAAAACGTAATTAAAAAAAAATTATATGTGCTGATAGGTCCCTTGAACCAATTTTGTTCTATTTCTTTACAGGTCTGTTTTAATTAGGATTTGAATATTCAGGGATAGGATGACAGTTTTCGTCTCCTAAATGTCATTTTAAATCCAATTCAAAATATATACTCTAATTTGTTAAAGCAATTTTATTCAGGTTTTAATATTTATTTGAATAAAACCAGTAATACTTCATTCAAAATGAGTCAATAATATATAATATTCTTAAATGAATAGGACCATGTGGGCCCCTTGTAATGCCCCTTAATGCCCATTGGCCGAGAATCACTAGAAAATAAACAAGAACAATAGAATAGAAGACCACTTTGAAAAAAAACTAAACAAAGGAGAGAACCAACATAAACAGTAAGTTAAAAGACTCAAAAAGGATGAAAAAGATTTTTTTTATTTATGAAATGAAGCAGAATTTTTATTTTTTCAGGTTTTAATTTCTAACTATACATTTTGAGTAAGAGTGACAATGGTTGACGAAAAGTGTAAAAACTGTTTTTTCCACTCATCTTGGTTTTAAAGGTTGTGCTCAAAGTTTTTCCTAAGCATCAGTGAACATGTGAACTGTGAGAAGCAGAGATTGTTTTTATATTCAAACCTGATTACTAATGTGCAAAAGTTGCTTCTGACTTTACTTTGGGCCAGAAGGTTTGAGATGCTCCCTGCATTTTCTAAAACCCATAAGATAGCCACCAGCTGCAACTTTCTATAAAACAGCCAAGAAACGTCTGCGTGACGGCTTTTTCCTCAGTTTTCACTCTAAGACCATAAGCAGGCCTCAGGGAATGACTTCTTGAAATACATGTTTGCAATGGTTCTGAAAATTCAGTGAAGGTAACAATAATTCGAATCATTGTAACTTTGGATTTTGAATTAGGCCACCTGACTATTCCCAACACATACGTGTGTTTGTAAAAAGAAGGTAAATGCACAGTCTCTCCCCCCTCTGCATAGTTTTGTGTTTCTCTGGCCACAAGAGGGGAGACGCATAGAAGCATGGGTGATAATGACTTGTCAAATTAGAAGCGATGGAACCTGCAGCGAGTGTAAACACAATTCGGGATGTTCAGTTGACATTTTCCAAGCTGTATTTCTACTGGGGGAGATTAGCAGAGTGACAGCTCAGCCTGAATCTCATGGATCACAGCTGCACGACGGAAAGCTCTGGCACACACATACACATCCATTCAGAGTGAACAAATTACTGACATTTTAATACAAAACTCCACACTGACACCTGCATAAACAAACACAAAGATTTCCCCACAGAAAAATGCAAGCTACCACACATACTTAGTGTTTGAAGATGCTTTAATATAAAATGTCTGTCCTCTTGAATCCCTCCTCTCTGTATGTTTCTGGGGGCCTTGCAGCCTCAGCCAGTCAACCCTGTGCATGGATTCATGTCCGTGTAGTCTGCCCACACCCTGTCAACATGATAGATTGTGTTCACACACAGGCTTGACTCCATAACTTATTGGGATCTTATTTGCATATGTTCTCATTGCCAGTAAAACTCTACGTGATGTAGGAGACCCATAGATGTTTCGCTTGTTAAAATATTAGGGGAACCTGTTTCTTAGCGTTCCATTTTACGCATGGTCAGCCTTCACCATACAGCAGAAACCATGAATACCGCATCTCATTTTCCAACTTCGCAGATGAAATAAAGAACCGTTTACCAGGAACAATATCCAGACCTTCACATCTCCTGCCTTTTTGCCCCCACATTCGAAGAGATACTATTGAGAGTTCCGAGCACATCAATTTAGGCCTCAAATGACTTTCTCCGGCTGGCCAAATCCCGACAAGCTTTCTGTTCTCCTTAAAAAGAACCCTTTTATCACCAAAAGAGGAAAGAAAAGATGAGCTACGGAAGGAGAAAGGGAGAGATAGAGTGAGAGAGGGGGGAGTCAAAAAGCTAATATCACAGTGACACCCTTTCAGCGCACAACAGGGAGAATTTCTGTACTATAACGGGTTCTGGTTAATTTGAAGTCAATTTGAGAGTTATTAAAAGGGATCTGAATGAGCTGCACTGAACTTGGTCAAGGGCAGCAAACTCACCCTGGTTTCTGCACGGAGTATTAGAAATAAGCTTGTCATCTTCAAGCAAACTTAGAAGCTTATTTTTGATCTTTCAATAAACCACTTTGTCTTCCAACACTTTACACTCAGATGCCTCTTTTTTAGATACCCTTGTTCAAATGCTTGTTAAACAAATTAAACCAACCAGTCAAACTGCAGGAGATCAATAAGACAAGGCATCTGGACCTGTACAAGACAAATGTTTGGGAGTTCAATCATGTTGCATTACTATGTTTTAAAGTGGGACATATAGCTGTGATGAAAACAAAAGCTGTTAAGCCCAAAGCCGAACCAGAATAAACATGTACATGATGCACATGTAGCTGCTTCTATCACATCTTTTTTTGGCAATCTTAACTATTTCATCCTTAAAAGAGAAACTGCAAAGGAATAAAATCATAAGGTATCATGGCTTTTCATGGCATCTTTGGCTATTTCATGAGTTACCATGTTTGGCGAACACCAAAGATAGGTGAGCAGTTCACCCAATCGACAATCACAAATCAATATTTTGAACTGTCTGTCCGGCTTGCCAGTAGGAATGTTTGATTAAAGAAATAAAAAATTATAATCACAAATGTTTTGACTAACATTGATTATTTAACACGATTATTCATAAACTGACATGAAATTATTGATCATTAACTGTGGCCTTTAAACAATACTATGTTTTGGATGTAAAACATTTTTGAAAACAGACAAACTTCTTCAGTGGGAGACAAATAAAGTAAAGCTTTGTCTAGAAAGTGTTTCCCCTAGAATTCTTTGTAAGGGGAATGGAGAGCATGATATTTGAATAAAAACGTCACAGTTGCTCCCTCTGTTCCGTTTAGCCTTAAGTTTCATAACCGTAGCTTTGATTCTGTTTGCATGAAACACTGGAGTCCTGCAGAGCTACGACACAAAGCATCAGCAGCCAAACAGGAATTAAATCCGATGCAAATAGCAGCCTATTGATTCAGAAGTTAACTTTCCTAAAATAAGCTGAACTGAGTGAAGCTAATAAAGGAATTATAGTTTTATATTTATATTTGTATGAAATATAATCTGGAATGCTGCATCGTTACTTCTCTGCACCAGAACATGATTTCACCTAGCAGCTGCATCGCGATTTGCAGCACCAACTAGCTGATATGGCGGTACAATGCCCTTTTTTCACTATTCAGATTTGTTGTGTAGCTGGATTTCACGTGGACATTTATTTATAAAAAAAAACAACTATTTAATGAGTCACTATGACAATAGGCAAGAGGAAGTCTGCCCATTTCACATCACTGGAAATAGAAATTTTAATGCAGGCATATGGTGAGTTGGAGAATGTGTTTAAAAGAAAGAACAGTGTTACAGCTGCAAAGGAGAGGGAGATGATGCAGAAGAAGATTACTGGTTGAGTTAATGGGTAAGTTTATATGAAGGCTGTCATAGCAGGCTGTTTTTACATTTATTGAAAGTGCTCTCCCCTCTATTGTTCCATTTAGAGAAAAATCACATTCCTAGACAGAACTATAACAAAAGATTTCCTGAATATCATTTTCGCCAACTGAAACTGAATGTCAAAACACAAAATTTTACTAGTAAGGATTACATTTCAAATACTTACACATTTTAAGTGGCTGTTTTGACATTTATCAGCTCGACTGGATATGTATTTATGATATCTGAAATACATAATCAGTTAAACTAATTAGTGGCAAAACGGTCTGCTTTAATCAGGATAATATTACTAGGGAAAACTACTTTATTGCTTGAATAGTAGTGTATCAACATTTTCTATTTAGGTGGAATTACCTGACAGCAGGTGAATATTAGAGGTGGGTAGTAACTAGTTACATTTAGCTGAGTGAAAATCTGAAAAACAGGTACTTGTAGGACTAGCTGTACTGTGCTGTACTTCTTACTTTTAGTTGAGTAATATTCTTGTGAAGTTTTGCTACTCTTGCTTGAATAAAATATTTCACTACTCTGTACTCTGAGAGTAATTTGAATTTTAATATGAAGTAAATGTACAGTAAACTGTATTTATTATTAGCAGTAGTTATTTACGCTATCCTAAAATATATACATTTCTCACTGTAAGGATTGGCTTTCTAAGTTTGATGTGGAAAAGAAGATTGGTAAAAGTATTTCTTCTACATGAATTTGTTCTTTATATTCATGACATTTATTTGTCTTTTTATGCATTTCAGTCTTTAAAATACCAGAACTTGCACATCAGGTAAATAGTGGTTAGGTTATAAATGCCTGTTTGCCTGTGCAGTTGTTTTCTATAATGCTGTTATCACACACAAATGTGAGGGGGATAAGGTTTTTGATGTAAGTGATGGTTTTAAACGGTAGCGCTCATAAAGATAACTTTCTGAATACTAAAGGACTGTCTGAGAACCCTCTCCTGATGAATATGTAATTCCTGGGAATTAATACCACTCCTTCATTTATTGGATACTCATCAAAAGAACATGGCGTGTTTGTGTTTTTAATAAGTAATGTCTTTAACGGACCTATTGACTGATTTTTTTTTGTATTGTTCACACATAATTACAACAGAACTCTCCTGACTGAATCAGGAAATTAAACACTGTCGTTGGCTTTAAGAGGGGAGGAGACAGGGGACACTGAGTTTATTGAGAAAAACCTGCTCCTGAACAGAGTTCTGGGGATAATTTTACTAAAATAATAGGCACAGAGGTTAAGTAACCTCTTTTTGTGAAACAGAAAACTTGGGCTTCCCTAAATTTCCTGGTTAGCAAACAGAGTTTTCATTAAATCTGCTTTGTGAAATCAACTGATCTCAATCCATTGGGGCAACCTTGGAATGTGGTAAAATGGAAGTTTCTCTTAAGGGAATGTACAGTTGACAAAAGCAACGTACTATTATCTCAGAATTGACAAAAATTCTTTGCGATTTTTTTTAAGCAGCTTTTTAATTTTATCCTAAAAAATAAGTTGCATAGACAGCTTTGATGGCAAAAATGATCAAATCTTTCGATAGCAATTTGTTAACGAAAGACAGAAATCAGAGTGTACAAAAAGGGGGAGTAGATGAGTAAACACTACTGCATGACTGGCGCTTTGTGGTTACTTATAAATTTAAAAGGGTAATATATATATACATACATACATATATATATATGTATTATGCACCGAGGCTGATGTGTGATTCAAGCCTTTAACACTTAGGTTGTTGCCGCTTTAGCAGCAATGACATGTTCCTGATGATTTTCTCAGGACACCTGCTTTGATTTCCTGACTTAAATCCTATAGCTGAGGATTTGCTTTAGTTTGGGTATTATTTTTCAGTTTATCCCTTAAAACTTGACATTGCATTTGAAAATTATTCTGCCAATATGTATGCAAATGTCAACATCCACCAACAGAAATTTGATTTACTGCATTTCCCATATTGCTCTGATATCCTTTCTATGGTCCTCAGGTGCAGGCTCAGTGTTTTAATGCAGCATTGTTTTGCATTACAGCGCAATTTAGATAGCAAGAACAACAAATAAGACCAAGAAGGAAAATAACCGAGCAGGCTTCACAGAAATTGAAGATTTGATTTATATCACGCGTCAAGGTATTGGATGGATTTTCTGACTAATGAGAAAATAAATACATACACAAACACACTATTTATATTTTTTTGCTGTCTATGTTAACAAGAAAACAGTGAATTATTTTTTTTTTGTTGCTTCTAAAAAGTGTTCTTTTTATGAACATAGTCTGACTTACGGTGTTTTACAGCTATTTTCATTGTATTTTAAGGGTTGGTATTGTTTTTCTTTGTTTTGACATAGGGTACCATTTCTGTAAAGTTCCATTTACAACATGTATGATCTGAGAGACAACATTTTCAGAAACCTTTTCTTCAGAAATTCTTCAACAAAAGTGTAGTAACTTTGTTTAAATAGCCAAATGGCAATGTGTAGCAATGCATAAAAATCTGTCTCTTTGCTTGAGAGAAAATTTTGGGGGTTTAGAAACTATAAATTAGATTTGGATACCTTGTTATAGGTAGCTAACCTGACTGTGTCTGTATTCAACTCAACTCCAACCGGTTTAGTTTAAAAATTACTTTTAGATTTATACATGGATATTTTTTTCTTTCAATGGCCTAATGGTGTTAGATATGGTCTTTAAGAGAATCATCTAAATTTAAATATATATTTTATAACTATAATTGCAATTCACTTGGGATAAAGAAAGAGCAAGATTAAGAAGAAAAATGTGAATAATATATTGATGTTCTTAATCTACCTGTATTTTGTGGATGAAGAGCAAAGGTCGCACATGGTCTTTAGAGTGAAATTATCTGTAGGCTACTTCTTCTCATTTGCATATAAATGAATAATGGTAAACTGTGGGAAAAAAAAAGATTTTTGGACACAGAATTATGAAGTAGCAAGACAAGGGAGCGGGGTCTCTCATTCAAGATTAAATGTTTGCAGTGTGCTTTCACGTACTGGAGATGTGAAAATTTAGATGGAATTAGATTTGCCCAACACACCAAATCAAAATAGCAAATTGTGAACTCAGATCTAAATCACACAATTTCCTTTGTAATGTCTTTTTTCTTTTTTTTTATTTTAACCCTATTTCACCAACAATCCTACATTTTTAAAAACATTAAATATTGCATTTGAATGTGATGGACTGGTTACCTTTCCAGGGTGTATCCTGTCTTTCGCCCATAGACTGCTGGAGATAGGCAGAAAGAATGAATCTTGTGCTCACATAAAAAACTCTTACTATATATCAAACAATTATTGTAAGGTAAGTAAGCAAGCAAATACAGATTTTGGTGTTTGAGTAATAGCATCTAGAAAATCTGACAGGCATTAAGGAAGCCTTTATCAATTTGTTTTTTAATCAACATTCTGAGTAGGTCTATTTGGTAAGAAAAAAAATAGAAAGAGTGATAGCTAGAAATTGGTTAGGCTCTAATTTTTTTTTAACAAAAAAGAAGGTATTTTACTGTATCTAAAGCTTTCCAACATTTACATACTGACAAAGTTGACTGTGTGCTGATACACAAATGTGACTATTTAGTGTACTTGTTTTAGGGCATTCACCAAAACGTTGACAAGCCGACTGAATTAAGCAAAGTTGACTCACATCTGGACAACTCAAAAGTTGTAAAGCTGGACTGGCCGGTCTTGCAGCCATGCAGCTGCTGTCCTGTCACCCTAGAGTCCACCCTGTCACCCCAATACGATTTTAAAATAAGGAAAAACAAAAAATCCCTCTGTCCACACATAGTGCTTTTTCTTGCTATCATTGATACTTTATCACATGATTCAGAGCTTATTCAGCCAACAAGGCTGAATAAGCTCATAATATGCATGGGTTACCTTTAAACCAACCGTCTAGGAGGTGGATCTGGTTCATTTCCACATTCTGTAAAAACCTGCTTTACCAGGGAAGACTCCAGTGTGGCACCTGTGTGCAAAAAGAAGGGCCAGGTGCTCTGCTATTGTTGCAAAGTTTTTACATGGGGTAGGGGGCAGCTGTAGACAATGTGACTCTTTTATTACTTTATTTGGTAAAATTCAGAGTTGTTTTTCAGCAACAACTTATAGTGCAAACCGTCAGATCTCCAACTCTCCCTCCCGCACGCCACTGAACGCTCTCCAAGACACTCCCGAAAGGTTTAGGCAGAAAGCAACAAAATGGTGTCCACCATAGTTCTTGCTGGAAAATATATACATACTAATATGAAAAAAAGGGAGGGTAAGTCATGGACATTTGAGAAATACAGGATATCTAACTAACTGATAGCTATAACTTTAAACCATAAAGGCACCGCCCCCCAACTTTGCATAATGAGGCACAAATACATACAGAAATATAGAAATAAATAAAAAGAAGAATGAATAAAAAGGGAATAAACAAATAAATATCAATAACGATACAAACTCTATTGTAAGACACTATTTTTATTGAGTTATCTGCTACTTAAAGTAGATTTAAGGCAAAAAATGTGTCCATCTCCCATTCTCATGGTACCATCACCATTATTATTATGTTCTATTCTTTAACCATTTCTTTGACCTTTGTGTAAAGGTTAAGCAGCTACAAAGAAACATTCAGTATCACCTTAGCAGGATACATAGTGGAATCATTGAAAAAAAAAACTAAAGCTTGTCATTCAGAAAAGGAGCTTTGATTCTACAAATTTAGACTCTGGTTTTCATCAGCTCTATTGATGTATGATTAAGTAATCTAAAGGCTAAGATAAGAAGAGGAATAATGCTTGACAATAATCAAGTGGAATTTAACCAAATTAGATTTTACACTCAGTCTGTTTTAAACACTAGTTTGAGAATGCACATGTCCACGTTATCCCATCAAATAGCTCAAGGTGAATTGGACAGTGCTGGAGAATCAAGTAATTTGCAGAAAGATTATAGTAGAGGTTTTGTACCTTATCCCCAGGCTTACTAATTCTGTGAGTCATTTACCTTAAGTCCTGCACAATTACCTCTAGTAGTGGTCATGTTTCATGCAAACACTTGTGAAGCCAGAACATAATTGAGCTCTATTGTTAATGATAAGCCATTGCTAATATTTAAATGTCATTTGCTAATAACATGTTTTTCTGTCACTGATTCCTTAAGATGTTTATTCTAAAAAAAAAAAAATCAGATTCACATTAAAATGAATGACTAAAAAAATGTCTTTCGTTTTCATTCTAAAATATTACTTTTAGAAGAATGTCAAAAAATGTCCTTGCTGAAAGAACACTCATGATGTAAACTGAACCATGGAGATGAAGTTATATAATTATAAAGGAAGTTTGTGTCATGGTGGGTTTCAGAGCTCTAACCCACATGCAGAACACCACACGGACAAAGGGAAAAAGTTCAACAAGTTTATTTTGAAATAAACACAAATAGTTCTGGTTCTGGTTCTGGTTC
>JAUZNJ010036687.1:0-11755 GCA_034780135.1 Jordanella pulchra
TATATACAATTAGAACTTGTATCAGTCAGCCGGTTATTTACCAGAAGCTGACATGTTGCAAAGCATTTCTCTTTTTTCTCCTTGCCTACATTTACCCTATAAAGTGCCAATCATTCCACAGCTAACCATGTCAGGGTCTCACCAGGCCCTGTGATCGACAGGTCTTTTTCTGCACAGAGGTGTGGTCTGTGGGCGTCAAGCTGGGTTGTATTATTGGGGGACATACTTAATAAGATCTACAGCAGGGAAAGTGCCGGTCCTTGAGGTCCGATTTCCCCTTTGGCATAATGCCGCCTTTGTGGGGCATGGAGATAGAATCACACCTCTTGCAGAGATCTAAATTGAAATGTAAAGGAGCGAGCAGGGTGGGAAAATATGTGATTGAATTATGTTCAATCTTTTGACAAGCAAGAGGGAAAATGTCCAAATCCAAATCCCGAAAAAAAACAACCCACAACTCTCTTTTTAGGTCACATTTGACGAGTTGTTTTCATTTTTATATTCCAAACTCTTAGTTTTACTAAAGCCCCTCTCAAAACTCTTAAATACACCCCCCACCCCCATTCTCAAAGAAGATGTGGGGAAAGTAAATGAGTGGAAAAAAAAAAGATGAAAAGAAGGAGATTCAGTGATCCAAGCCTGTAATTCCTTGACACTTTTCTAGTCCCCACTGCTTGATCTTAAACCCAGAATCAACAACAGATAAGCCATTTCTGTGTCCCTGCTCTTTGATCTAGAGTGCGCCCCCCAACAACCCCCGGGGGTGATAAAGGAGGGGGTAATACTCATATGGTTCCTGTTCAGGACCCCTGCGTTGGATCTGGGGCTGAAGACCCTTGAAGAGGGGAAAGGGGGCCCTGCAAAACAGATGCCTGCAATCTTTCCTCTACAGTAATAGAATGTCTGTAAACACATGATGATAAGATTATTGAAAGTATTCCTTAAGGAATTTAATGTAAAACTACCCCAATTCTTTAAGTCTATGCTTCTTCATCCATGCACCAGGTATATAAAGCCTTATGATGTATTTGAGAGTGTTTTGCCTTGAAAAAAACAGAGAATCAATATACCCTATTAGCAAAAGAAGAGTCACCTAAGGTCAGCTCTTTTATGGAGGTAATCAGAGTTCTCTTCCTGTCTATTCTTGCCCTATTCACAGAAGCTGGCCCTTACTCCCAAACTGAAACTGGACACCCGAGGGTTTTGTTATGGGTTTACAGCTCCACAGAACAAGGAGACAAATAAACCAGAGAAGGGAAAAAGGGGGGACTGCATTGCCTTTGGTGTTGGAGCTCTGCTGTAAAACTGACATGGAAAAATACTTCTGAGCTTTGTGCTTTTAATGGAAATGGAAGCTGCGTTGCTCGACCATGTTTATAGATCAATGAAATCAGTTTGAATAGAAACTAAACCGCAGAGAAAATGGATGCAAACTGTTTATCAAAAATTGTATAACTCTTTTAAGCTAAATGTTTTCCTGATAAATACCCAACATTTCAAATTGTAAAAAGTTCTAACAGGACTGGGTTTAGATTTATTGCAGAAGTTTTAAGGTTAGCCTGCTTTAATCATTCCCTACACAGATTTAATGTATGTTAAAGATTAATGTCCTTCTGTTCAACAGGACAGTATCTCAGGAAAAAGGTCAATTCTGGATTTTCTAATAACTTCAGAAGACCAACACTAAACATCTGGGATGATCCTGGTCCAAACTCTATTGCAGATGTATTTATCATGTTTGAAAGTGGAATCCATGTCAGGAAACTAAAAAATTAAAGTTGGTCCTGTCATTTCTGATGAAAACAGTAATCAAATATTCAGCCACAAAGAATGCTGCAGCAACATTTTTTAATGGGAATATATAGTGTTTAGTTTCTCGGTGGCTTGCTACGATACATTTAACCATCAGTAAACTTGGGAATTTGTTTGTACCTGTGGGTATAATCTCCTCTCTACATTCATTTTGAATGTAGTTCTTTTATTTTCATTTATTTTCAAAAAGGAATTTCATTAATTTAGTCAAAAGCAAAGCTGTGTAACTTCTAAACACTTGGGGAATTGGAGTTGTAAAATCCAGGTTTAGCTCCCCCCTAAAGCCACTGGTGATACTGGACTGCCGCAAAATGAAACCGTCTCCCTCTTTGTTTTGAAATCTGATATCAGACCACTTTGGACCAGCAGACAAGTCACAGAGTCACTTTAAAGACAAGGAAACATTAACCCCTCTAGATGAAATCCTAAATCCGAGAACCAAAAAGATCTCTGATCAGGTAAGGGTCAGATCTGTTTTGTTAGCGAATAACTTTTAGCTTAATTCACTCTCATGTTTAAGTGGAGCTCAGACTGCTGTAAAGTAGTGCTCTGGGTCACATGACTTATTTAGAAATTGCTCCCACCCTCTAAAGTTGCCTAAGTGAGTATATGGGCCAAATGTTGAATATCAATATAATATTGACCTGAAAATACCCAAACCAAACGTTACACACTGCCCGGTAAAGTTAAAACTAAAAAAGTAGGCAAACAAGTGCAAAGAAATTCCCAAAGAAAACTGCATGCATGTACACAAATTTATATTTTATCAACTAAATTAATCATGTTTCAGGCTGAATGAAAAACCAAAACAAATTTGGAGCCTTAAACTCACTGGGATCAGATCTGAGCATTTGTAGAGATCTGAGTTTTTAACAGGATCAAGGCCAGCCTGATCTGAAGCTCTACAAAAGGCTAAACTATGTCAGCAGGCCCACCTGTTGGTGGACCACACAGAGGACTCAAAGGTCCGCTGATAGTGTAGGAGATTAAAGCCTATCTATCTGTGTCTGGGCAGGCTCTTAAAGGACGGCAGGGGTCATCAGGAAAGGGAGGTGAAGGAGGCTTTAAGGGTCGAAGGGTGAACATCCGGCAACTGGGAGGTTAACCATGGCACTGGGCATTGGGGGGGTTGGGATGAAGGCTTGAAGAGTTGGGACTTCCAGTCGATCACTGGTTGAGTGATGGGAAAAAAAAGAAAGTCCCTCATAATACCCCGCCCTTTTGCTCCCCAGCCGAGAAGAGTTGGATGGGACTAAAGCCCCCCATTGTTGTCCCCTCACATGGGATCACCAAGTCCCTGGCAGCAAGAGGGGGATGGGGGGGCTGGGGAAAGGATGGTGCTGTAGTGGGAAGGGGTAGGTATGGTGTGTGTGTGAGTGTTGGGAAGTAAATGGGGGGGTGGCGTCGTCCCGCCAGCTCAAACACAATCGTGTGATAGGACTTGGCCCTATCTAATCAAGGGCAGGAGGTCACTTCCGAACAACTGGGCAATAAAAGATTATTTCCAGCCACATAACAGAGGAGCCGTTGAAGGGGGGTGGGGGGTGCGGCCGCAGGAGGGGGGGTGGGGGGAGTGGCTGTCTGTGACGACAGGAAGTGAATTGAAAAAAGCCAGCAGACGGGAACCATCTGTCTGGATGCGTGGTCTAATCTCAGAGAAAAGAGGGAATGAAGTGGGCCGAGGGAAGGGGGGGTGAGGGAATAAATAAAGAAAGGCTAAACTTCCTCCTCTTCATTGTCAAATCTGTCCATCTTTTCTTGCTGTGTACCTGATGTGCATATTTGATGATTATTTTGTTGTCACTGGTTGGGATATCAAAGAAGAAAACAGAACAAAAGTGGGTGCAGGGTGGGGTGCGTGTTAGGGGGGCTGGAATGCAGCAAACATAAAAAAGTGTCCCCTGGGGCCGTTAAAGAGGAACAAGGACGTGATCTTCTCAAATGCAGAGGACAAAACAGGAAGACCTTTGAAATATTTTTCAGCTAGAAGAGTGATTTCTATGTGAATCAGGCTCAAATGCTTATTTATTTAAGATGAAATTTTTCATTGTATTGGCTTGCTAAAGAATAGTGACCAAGGGTCACAAACACTGGACAGTTTAAACAACTTTCAAGTTGTTCATGTTGATGATAAATCTTTGTCAAAGCTAGTGTTACTTATGGAGTACCACAGGGATCAGTGATTGGGCCAGTTCCCTTTACTATGTATATATGCTCCCAATTGATAGAATCATCACAGCATGGGTTGGATTTCCACTGTTTTGATGATAACACCTCCTTTATTTGTCCATTAATCCCAAAGAAACAAATCGATTACATTAAACACGTGCATTTCTTGAAGATATAAAAACTTGATGCCTCTAAACTCTCTGCTTTTAAACACAGTCAGATAAATTAAAGGTAAGGTATCAATAAGATAAATTATTGTCTTTGGACCTGAGTCTTTGAAAAAGAAGCCGAGGCCTTTACCAGACAGCTGCACACATGAATCCAACAATTTTGGGCCTTAATTTTTTTTTTTTTTTTTGTAGGACTTCCAGGAAGTTTGTAATAGCGGTCTTAAAAAAAATGTGTGAATAGCAAGGCATTGTATGTTTTTTCAAACACAATTCACACATTTAGGGATCAGAGGCAATAACTTGAAAGCTGCTGTTTGCAACAATAAGGGTGACTGATTGAGTTAGCTTGCAACTACCCAATGGAGAACTGGCAAAGCTATTTGTTGCATTAGCTTCGCAGACACTTTGAGTCAATCAGTGTGATGAAACC
This sequence comes from Jordanella pulchra, assembly GCA_034780135.1. Lineage (NCBI taxonomy): Eukaryota > Metazoa > Chordata > Actinopteri > Cyprinodontiformes > Cyprinodontidae > Jordanella > Jordanella pulchra. The sequence goes on from JAUZNJ010036687.1 coordinate 4,582, forward strand.
GGAGCCACTAATCAATAGCAAAGCCAACTTTTAATTAATTACCAAAGGATCTAAGTAAATGATTGCTGAGGGTTGTGTGCTGCAGTATTGATCCTTTGGCTTCCTACCTCTCCCTCTGATTACCACCCGCTCCTGCTGGTCTTCGAGAAATATGAGAGACTGGAAAAAGGTGCAGTTGATAAGTCAACATCTGATGGGAGGAAAATGAAGCATGAAATCAACAAGAAGGCTGTGAGACAGTTTTAGGTTCCTATGGGTGTGTACACGCACAAGCAAATGATTATAGACTAAAAACCCCCGGTGAAAAACCTCCACCCTGAATAGCCACTGACACCTGATAAAACACCGGTTTGTTCCTTACGACTCTTTATGGTTCCTGAAGGGGGGGAGGCTGCGTAAATAACTGTTTGTCCTCTCACACGCTGCTCAAGTGATGAACAGGAAGCAGCTGGGAGCTAATTATTGTTTTGGGAATGCACTCAATCCCAAAATTTGCTCACTGTTTGAACCATCCTGTTGAATAGATTGGTTTCCTTAAATCTTCATAGTTTTAGCTCATATTTGAAACGTTATTGCTGTTGTTCGCTTGTCTTGTGTTTGATATCATCTTAAAACTTAAAAAAATCTTTTTATTTATTTCAAACTCTCATATTCTTTTATAATCCACCGAGTTTTTAAACAAATATTGTTTAACCATAGTATTTACCCCTTGAAACACTTTGCCTGTCAACAATATGACCTCAGCACCAAATTAACAAACTACCAAGTCATAGATTTTACTTGAGGCTTTACCTTTTTATATATTTAGCTCTAGTACTGTGTCATCCAGCCCCTACCAGTTAATCTTCCCATTTGGACCTGAAGTAAACTAGTTTGTTCTGAATAACCAATATGCCTCAGTTAAGTTATTCTGGTGGGCTAGATGGTTCTTATAAAATTATATTATGACCCCCGATCGCACCAGAGGGACTTTGCAGGACCTCTGGTTGGTAAATAATATTAATCAAAGCCTCATAACCCTATTTCCCTACAATTGAATATGAATAGAATTTAATTTTTGTAAAAAAAAAAATTGTTTTTGAAGGTAGGCGAAACATCGAATGTCAGAGTGTCAAACCTGCCTAGAGACAACATGGGAGATAGGGAAAGCGACTGCACATGTTAGAATATTTCTACCCTTATAAAGGATCAATGCATCATTAAATCGTTTGTTAATAAATATGGGGGTTTAGCCTTTCTGTTTACATAAATTAGGTTAGATCTTTCTGGGATTTATGAAAGCATCATGTCCTTTGAGATATATTTTACCCAAATTATGAAGCATTTTAGACACTGTTTAATAAAGGTCTAAAAGTATAGGAAATGAAATCTTGAAAAAAAAAGAGATTTTCTTTGCTTTTAATACTGTTCTGAATAAAAACTACTTCCTTGAGATGTTGTCAATGAAGTCAAGTTGTATAAAAACAGATATGATGAGATTCTGCATAAACTAACAAGAACATTGATATTTTCTGAATAAGAAGTCTAGTCTAGTCTCTTGTATTCTTTATAATATCTGACAGACCTGAGTCTGCCAGCTGGAGGAATTGTTCATGTCATTGTTGTTGCTGCAATATTTTTCAGGGGTTCATAGATATAGTTATGGTATTCTTTAAAGTGAAAGGATATGCAAAGATAGGTCTTTGTTTTCTTTAATTTTGGACCTTTCATCTGGCAGTGTGCAAAGCATTTCTGTCAGCTGTTTGAAAAAGCTGAACTTTTGGTCCAGACTTTATCAGGATCTGTACTGGAAACAAAATCCTTAGCCGTCATTTTTCAAGCTTCATCAATGTGTCTCCAAGTCGCTCCTACTCACTAAATTAAATCAGAGCAGATAACTTCCATAAACTTGGCTCTAAAGCAAAACAACCTTTTCTGTCCAAACTCCATCATCCTTCTTTTTCTTTTCTTTTTTACCTTGATTACTAATAAGCTATAAGCCGTGGGGAAAATATTGTAAACCAGATGACTGATGGGGGGCGACTGAATTTAGCCCTTTTGGTGATGAATGCAGTGGAAGGTGATGACTGTTTATCTCCTGCCATGCCAGCGGAGGTGCTCTGGCTAAGTAAAGGACTCGGTTAGGATGTGTCAGCCACAGTTTCCATCATGATTCACTTGGTAGTGATGCATGCTTAGACCCGTGTAGGTCTCCTTGTAAAAATAAAACTTAAAAAAAAACAAAGTTGCAGAAAAAGAACCAGCTCAGGCTGACACCACTACGTGGGCGTGCAGAGCAGCCAAATGCACTCTGAAGCAAGTGCAAAAAGGAGGAAGAAGGGGAGACTGTTGTCACTGTTTGAATTACATTTTCATGTTTTTTCACATACCCTGGGGCAACAGGTACTAAGCTCATCCATATATCTCTCACTGAATAAATTTAGCCAAAATTCACCACAGAGGTCTGTAAAGACAGACACATTGGATGGCTATGAAAATCTAAGGTGAATTTTGTTCTCATTCAACCAGACTATATTCTCCCTGTATTATGCCTGTCTATATGTTCTGCAGCCGTCTTTAACAACTTCAGCGGTGGAGTCTGGTGCAGTCAACAGTTTTAGTGCATTACTTCTTTTTCCTCAAAACATTGCTTGCTGTTCTTTTTCCGTCTGTTTGGACGTGTCTGTAAAGCCTCCTAGAGTCCTGGACACTCCTCTAATTATTCATTTCCACTTTCCACTTTCAGATTTTGAACCCAACAGTGCCCTCTGGAACATTCAGGGGTTTCTGGCTTCACTGTTTTTTTTTTAAAAAAAAGGTTGTGGATATTTTTTAAAAAGCTCTCTGCTTTGAGCCATCCTAGAAAAGTTTCAAGTAGGTCCTTTTCATCTAAACGTTAACATTTTTTTAACTTTATTTCTCTTCCAATAATTTACTTTTATTCCCTATATACTTCTGTATTTAAGAAAACCCAATTTATGAGCTTAGTTTTTATCTATATAGGAGTTGTAACCTAATTTGAATTTATTGTCAAAGGCCTCAACAGGCTTAGTAAATAGTTAAAATAATGTTTTTCGTTCAGGTTTAATTTTTTTTTTTTTTTGTTTGGTGTCATTTTAAATTCCTAACTAAAAGATGTTCTCGCCTGGAAAATAACAAGTAAAGACCTTTTTTTTTTCTACATCAAGAATAAAGCTTACGTCTTCCCCATACCACCAACACCCTCCCCAAGGCTGTAGAGAGGAGCTACAGTGAAACCTGAAAATAAAAAAAATAAAAACAAAAAATAGGCCTCCTATTCTTTGCTTTCATCCAGAAACCAGGAGCAAATAGGGGCTCAAATTACAAGTCTGAAAGGTAACAGGAAATTGACAAATTGCTAATCCACTCTAACTATTCAGGGAAACAAAAGGTACATTCCACCAAAAGTAGACTGAGGACAGAAAGGCCCATTTGGGGATGAGGATTCTAGTGAGTCTGAGTAACAAAACAAGACACTTCCTTTCTGATTGGGTTTTAGCTTCACAAAAAGAACCATTTACTTCCGAAGTGCTAAATCCAAAGATCCCCTAAAGGTTATCATCACCACCGTGTCGCCAATACAACTGGCTACATTTCTGCTCTTTGTCCCAGAGGAATTTCCAGGGTCTAAGTTTGCACTTCCCAAACTGCTGCTGTTTCTTCCTGACCAACCAACTTCCAAAGTGATGATCTCATCCACTGGGGGCCCGGAGGTGAAGAAGTGTGTGGGTGTCAGTTAGTGGCAGTGGGGGTGGGAGGGTCAACGGACTTCCAAAGTGATGAATTTACTAACAAAAAAAAAAGAAGAGTGTGTGTGTGTGTGGGTGGGGGTTAGGCCCCTGTAGTTGCCTTTAGTGCAGAAACCGTGCTATAAAAGTAAAGCCTTGATAGCCTCAGTTTATTATCTTTGAACAGGTGGATCCAGCTACTCGTAATAGTTGCTCTTATTACTGAAACCCCTTCCTGCAACATGGAGACCATTTGGGAGTTTGGGAATATCCCAATATAGCTACACTAGGGAATACACTGCAGGAGCATAGTTTTGTGGTGACTCTTCTGACTGAAACGAGCGGGGCCTAGATTTTATTTTAAAATAATAAAAAAAAAGAAATACTTGTAAATGCAAAGCTTAGCAGGTCAGTGGCCTGTGCTGTTTCAATGTTAAGCTTAATAAAGGAGATTTCCAGTAAATAAACCTTTGGAGAAAGTAAACAGTTGACTTTTAAGCTGAAAGAAGTTTTCAGAAAAGTTGCCCCTAGATAAAGTATGAGCGTTACACACCAAAAAAAACAGACACAAAGTTGGCCACAAGTCACACCAGCTCAATCAAGACACCACACAGCACTGTATTTTTCATTAATTAATATATTTTCTGCATTAAAGTTAACATAGTTTTCTTTTGTGCCACCCTTTAATTTTCAGTAAGTATTTTTGATATTTGTTATATTCAGACATGAGTAAATTTAAGACTGTCTCTTGCAATAAATATCATAAAATAATAGAGCTTCACATAATAAATATTTTTTACAACAAAAAAAAAAAATTTAACAGACATGTTTTTTCCTTTTTTTAAAAAATAGCCAAAATTCCTCTTATGGAGCATACAATTTACACAAAAAAACAAACAAAAAAAAACATGGGAAAATGCCTCAGAGGGTGTGTGAACAGTCCAGACGGGTGGAAGGAGAAACATATCCGAGTGGAGAATACTATGAGATGGATGTGCTTTTGTTAATGCAACACAAGCAGAGGAGCCACAGTTTTAATGCGGCAGCAACAAACCTGTCTGCTACGAACACCAGGTAACAGCTACATAATCGCCCTAAAAACAGATCGTCCTTCACAGATTTGGTGGGGGGCGGCCCCCAACAGACACAGGGCCGCAAGAAACTGCCCACCTCAAACGGAAGAAGCACTTTTTTCGAATTAGAATAAAAAAATAGTGTTATTCAGGGAGCTGAGGACAGACAGGGAAAGAATTAAGGCAAACACTGATCTGTAAAATAAAAACAAAAACATGGTCCTGATGTAGAAGAAAGCAAAAAATAAAAATTATTGAGTGGTTTTCGTTACTCCTTTGTTGCTCCTTCGAGTTCTGCAGCCAGGAGAGGAGTCATGTGGGAGGTGCTTAGAAGGTTTGATAAACATTAATCTGTGACTGTCACTATTTTTACTGTTATCATATGATCCACATCAGGAGCGTCCTGCGCGCGCACGCATGCACACGCACATACGCGCACACACACACAAACAGACACACAGGAAGCGATCAGGAAGGCTTTTCCTGGCTCTGTGGGGCCCAGCTCTCCAGTTTACAATACACAGTGTTGGAGTTCTTGCAGCGACAGCCGGGCCTGTTGACCCGGTCATAGCAGCCCTGGCACGCCTTCAGACAGCCCTTGACAGGTGGGTAGCACAGCAGACAGGGGAAGAGTACCGACATTAATCCCATGCACAGGAAGCGGGAGCAGCAGTGGGAGCGTGACAGCGAACAGGGGTGGTCAGCACACGAATCCCCTTCGTCGTCGTTGGAGCAGTGGTAGAAGATGCCTTTGACCAGGCACATGCACGTGCCGTGCTCCAGTGCGCTCTCCGCCGAGCACAGGCACTGCCCGTTACATGCCAAACAAGAGGGCAGGCTCCTGGGGGCTGTGCAGTCACTGCATTTACACTTCCCACAGCGCTCGCAGATAAACTGGTGCCCGGTGGCGCCCACTACCCCAAAGTCTGATTTCCCTTTGGCTGGGGGCTTAAGTGGAGCCTCCAGGTGAGGCTGGTGGAGCTGAGGTCCCTGCTGGGGCTGTAAAAGCGGCTTGGATTTGGGTTGAGTCCGAACAGGTCGCTCTGCTCTGTGGTTGTGCTGCAAGCCCACCCCGGGCCGTGTTGGTGGTGAACGTGTCAGGAGTCCCTGCTCAGAGGAGGCACTGCTGTTGCTCCCTGAACTGGCAGCACTTCCTGTGCTGGTGGAGCGACTGAGTCCAGGAGCCCGAGAGCCGCCGTACTGCGGCCCCGTAGCCACCACCACCATGCTACCCCCACCGTGGTGGTGGTGGTGATGGCCCGATGGCTGGCGCTCATAGTTGTTGTTCACATTGACAAGGATGACCTCATGAGTCCTTTCTTGCTTGTCCTGGGGCCTGGGGGCCACACGGGGTGCTGGGGGCCTCCGAGCCACCGAGGGCCCCTCCGTGTACTCATTGCTGGAGCGGATGGCCTTGATTTGTTCCAGGGAGAGTATGGCGGCATGCTGGAGCTCCCGCTCGTAATCCGACCTCTGCCGGGTGTCGAGGGAAGGCTGCTGGATCACCACTAATGATCCGGCGGGGCCATGTTGACTTTGGAGCTCCATCTGGGGGGATCACCACTTCCGACATTCACCGTGGACATGCATTGGAAAACCTGTCAGAAACAGAGAACAGAGAAAGACAAAGGGGAGACAGGAGGCTTGATCAGAGAGAGTTGGAACACGGCATAACTGGAAAAACCACAAGGTTGGTGTGGAAAAGGGGACAAAAGAAAACAACAAAAAACAATCAGATATGAATTTTCTGGTAGTTGAAATGCACCGTTGTCATCTATCATTCTTACCAAACTGCACTTTTAAAAGTTGCAGGAAAAACAGATTAATTAGATGAAGTCTGTATTTATCCTTTTAAAAAGGTCTTAACTTCTGATCCTGTGAAGTGAGGAGGAAAAGTTGAGCATTAACGACGCTTTTGGAGACTTTTCCTCCCCGACACACAGAGATCCAAACTTCAACAGACCCTACAAACACTTCCCCTCCTCATTTACATTTCTATGACTAGTTAACATTTAAATGCAGCGCGGCGACGAAATGAGGACACGATCCAAGGGAACTAAATGAGCTCCCTCACTTAGTATTCTATTACAACACCAAGGAGAAACCCAGAGACGGACCGGGGGGGGGGGGGGCGAGAGAGTTACAGCATTTGACATAAATAAGGTCAGTGCAAATGCAACCCCTGATTTGGAGCGATTAAAGAAATACAATGCGTAGAGGCAAATTACACTTTTTGGAGTTATTACAGTGCAAACATTCCCCCTGATGTGCGTGTTTGTACCATAAATATGGACAGGAATTTGAGTTTTAGCCTTGAGGGGTGTTCTGAAGCAAAAGTCAACCTGCAGGAGGCCTGAAATCTGCACGACTAAA
>JAUZNJ010036688.1:0-11755 GCA_034780135.1 Jordanella pulchra
TATATATATTTCTTTTTTTTTTTTTGCAACTTTACATAATTTTTATATTAGATCTGTTATGTTTATTTGCCAAAAGTAAATGAGTTAGTCACTACTTAGTAGTTTTTTTTACCCAACACTTTCTTTATGCTTACTTCAGTACTTTCTTCTATGACCACTTTTAACTTTTACTTGTGTAAAACTACAATGACGCAGTGCTACTCTTACTGAAGTACATTTTTAATCACCCTACCCACCTCTGTTTATATTAATCTGATCATTTTCAGCAGGTATTAAAACCACACAGACCTGAGTTAAGCCCTTTAAAGTTCTTTTCCACATCTGTAACAGATCTTGTAAAAGTATAAAATAAAAGCAATAGAGAAGACAAGAAACACGAGAAGCCAATCAACCTGGTTGCATAAGTGTGCAAACCCTGAAACTACCTTTTGATTTAATTTCAGCTTTCAGTCACTTCAAGCTCACACACCTGCTGCAAATTATAGTGAATCTGATTAACCTGAAATAAAGTTCAGCAGCTGGAAAGTCGTGAACACTGAAAAGAAGGTGGAGAGATAAAATAAAATACACTTTTAGACACAGACGTTTCTGAATCAGTCCATTTAAAAAGAAGATTTCCTCTAATCTTGAGAAACTGAAAGTGCCCCCAAAGGCCTTGATAAAACAGCTGATCGTCAAACAATTGATACCAACGCTAAGCTAATTATAAAGTTTATTGAGACTTTTATTGTGAAAGACTGTGGACCATTTAGAGTCATGATAAACCAGGGCTTTAAGGTCGATGCCTAAAACTTACTCCAACACCAAAACAAGGACACTGAAACACAAGCAGATGAAAAAAGCTCTAACATGTGATGTATAGACAACTATTGCTGCCTGGGTACAGTCTCTCCATTCCTTTAAGGGAAATTTGTCCCCAGACTTTTATCCAGAATAACACTATAGCTGTAGCGAAACACGGCGGTGGCAGCACCATTCTTTGGGATTCCTTTCCTTTTGTAAATTAAAGAGGTTCATCATCTTCCACAGACTGAGATCTTCTCACAATAAAAAAGATTTCAACTATTTTAGCAAGTAGCTCAGGGATGTGGGATTCTGACAGCGTCCAACCAGAGAAGAATAAATCTAATAACTAAATGCTTCGGTCGTTTCTGTAAATCTAAAAGATTTTAAAGATGAACGTTTGGATGATTCACACCTGCTGTCTTACAGGAACAGGTGCCATCGGTTTAGATTCACTGCAGCAGCTCCTATGAAGCAAACAAATCCTGCAGCAAGATAACATTTCTGATTGGGATCATTTCTCCTGCCGTCAGTAAAGTGTGTGCGTACCTACTGAGCGGTCATCTCCCCTCCTGACCCCTCCCCCGCCGTCGCCCTGTCCTTCACTGGTGCTAATGCTGATTTGGTGTCTGATTGGAGGCGAGGCGCCTCCACATCTATATCCTCTCTTTAATTAGCACAGTAGCCGGACCCCGGGGCCCTCTGACACCACAGGCTGATGAGACCGCTGTAACTGTCCAATAACTTGCAGCACACCATTACCGGCAGCCCCGAAAATGTATGAATTAAATCCTAATATTAATAAGCATTACCATCCGATCCTGCTGCCTTCATATTATCTGCAGAACCAATCTTAGCTCACTGGTTTTGATGGAAGCAAGAACAGCCTGTAAATGGGATGAATGTGAGGATTCATCCCTGAGGTATGTGGGAGGGGAAGAGTCTCACCTTTGAAATCAAACTGACGGATGTTATTCAAGGATTCGTGGATAAAGTAGAAACTTCCAAGAGCCTGTAGAAAGAGAGGAGAGAAGAAATGGTTGGATGTTTAATATTTGCACTGAAGGAACTGAGGTATTAGTTTAAAATCAACAAATTTAAAATGATGAATGGATGGATGGACGGACGTCTCTTTATCTATTCCACTAACTTTACAAGGCTGATAATGTGGCTAGAAAGGTTCTAGAAAGTCTCCAATGTGCTGCACAAACACACCATCAGCACCATGGCGACAGGTGCACCATCCTCTCAGTACTGTACTCTTTGCTCCTTTTCTGAACTCCTCCAACGCAACAATTTCCCCTTTCAAAGAACACATTCAGATGTACTTTTCAACGAGCAAATATCAACTTCAATAGGCTTAAAATCTTAATTTTCCCTCCAAACAATCAGGAAACTTTCCCAGTCGGCGGACGAGCCAATCAAAGTCTGTGGGAAGAAGTGGGAGAGCTGCAATGGGGGGATTTGATGCAGTTCACACTCCACTACACTGCTTTCTGTTGGCCTCTTTACATTTAGGGCAAATGGAGGCTAAGCTCAAGCTCAATCCCCTGTGTCGTTGAGATAGCAGACCTTTGGCTCAGGATAAATCTCTGCCCCCTCCCCGCTTTTGCAAACACTGAGGCAAAAGCTGGTGAGTCAGTTTTACTGGAAAGAGCTGAACGGACAAAATAAAAAGAAAAAAAAAAAAAAGAAGGGAAATCAAAGACAACCAAATTTGATTCATGGGTACAGAAAACTAGAACATCACACAATTCTTCATACTACTAGAAATTTTCCATATATTGTCAATTTAAAAAAAATGCCTTATTGGGATTTCTGGTAACTGATAAACAGAAGGAGCCAATTCAGCCAACAGGTCAAATTTAGAAATAACTTGATTGATAAATGGAGTTTCCCGTCTTCCTGGAAATGTTACTTTCTGTGAAAACCTCAGAAATTTGCTGTGCAGTTATCATCCAAAAGGATGGACAAGGAGAGGCACAACTGCAAACCTACTAAGACATAGCTGTCCGTACCACAGATCATTACACTGGGAAGCAGCCAACTCTGGAGCAGCTGCAGGGATTTACTGCTCAGGTGGGAAAATCAGTTAAAATACTAATTATCATTCATGCTTTCTAAGAAGAAAAACACAGTAAAAAAAAAAAGAGTCATAAGCTGGTAGGTGGAGGGGACAAACCCCGACCTCAGGAGGGGCTACAAACAAATATAAAATAAACAAATATTTATAAATAATGTGATATTTTTGTTTCATTTTACAAATTTGGGCTGTTAAAAAGTCCATGGCATAAAAACTATGGGACTTTGTGGGAACAATGGACAAAAAGAGAAAAAGTTGAAGAGTTGTGATGCAGAGTCTGTTGAGGGGAGGTGGGCGTCGTGGTTTGATTGTTAAAAGGAGGCGACGATAGGAGGGAGAAAAGCATGAGGCAGGATTTGATCTTTTCTCGTCTTTTCCTGCACAGGGGGACGGTGTTCAGGCCGGGCCTCTGCATTATTTATGTTCGCCGGCACATCTTGAGATTAAACATTTGCTGATTTGTCAAAAGCACAAACATGAGGTCCTGCCCATCTCCTTGACATATAAGTTCAGCCGACACAAAACACCGTCGCACATTTAATTGATGAGGACTGCGGCTGGTGACCCGAACCTCCGTCGCGCTGCACCCCTCCCCTTCCCCTTCGTCATTCCTTCTTCCCAGCTCTGATGGAGAAAGGCAGGACTCAAGGTCAAAACTTCCCGCTGAGCGTGAACAGATTCCAGGAAGACGGACGCTGCGCTTTATGCTTCTGTTTATGCTGTCTTTCACCTTAAAGGTGCCAGCGGCAGACTAAGGAATAGAAAAGGAAAAAAAAAAGAGGGAAGACAAGAGAAATGTGCTATTTGTCAAACTAGTGACACCCTACTAAGTGCTAGTGTTTATGTCACATTTTTCCGTGGCCCGTGAAGCAAAAATAAAGAGATAGAGCGCTACTTTGTTTGTTATTTTAGAAATTAAACTGCAGTCCATAAGTTGCCTGACAGGTCGAGGCCCAGATGATCGACAGGAAATGCATGAACTTGAATCCATCAAGGTAAAATAACTTTAGAAATTAAAATATTAAAAGTGAAGACTAACTGATCTAACTGCTCCTGTTGGCAACTGTTTATTCAAAAGATATATCTTATCACAGTAACATGTAATATTTTATTATTACTACAGTAACAATGTTCATAACAAAGTAACAAACCTCCTGATTTTATTTTAAAACACTTGGAAAAATATCAAATAAAAATATGATGCATTCAGTAGTTGCAAAGAATTAAGTAGTAGAAACAGTTTGGGTTAAATCTCACCTGTTGAATTTGACATTAAGTTTATTTTCCCCAAATTGTATCTGCATCACTTTATTGTTTCCACAGAAAGATTTTCTTTACAATAAAATGAAGAAAGAAATGAAAAACAAATCATTCTCAAACAATAAAAAAAGGAATCTCAGGGAGAAAAAAAACATCACTAGATGATAAAAAACAACAAACTACAATGAAAACAAACTTTAATGAAATAATGAATAATTGCATCAGTTGATTCTTGCTTAGACCATAACAAGTAAACATTTTCTGCCAGTGGGTTGATTTATAAAAAAAAATAAAATAATCCAGATGCTTTTAGAAGCAAAAGTTTTTAAGATTGTTTTTTTTTTTTTTATTTGGCCTTTTCAGACTCAACTTTTTAAAATCTCATATCTAGAATGGCGGCCTGTCGACGTTTAAATTACAGCTCAATGTTTTAAATAAAGTTGTATTAATTATTATCATTCTGTGCTCTAGTTCATTTTCTTAAAATGTTTTTTTGCAGTTTTATTGCCAACAAAAGGAAAACCTAAATGATAGCAAAAGGAAAATCAAACAGCATGTTTTTGCTCTTTATACTACAAACATCTTTCAAATTCAAACCACAACCATCCAGATTTCTGTGGAAGGTGGTGCTTCTGCAGGAGATCAAGATCAGATGACTATAAACAAAATTAATATGACAACGACTAAATCAATTATCAAACAAATGATAAACAGCCGTGCCTAAGTGGCTACCCGTGTAATCGCAAAAATCTACTTAACCCCAACCCTAATAAATATTCATTTGACGCTGGGGTTCTGAGCCCCGCAGCCACTGTGCTGCTTCCTCCTCCTCTTCCTCCTCCTCCGCCTTTCTCCTGCACTCTTCATGAAGGAGCCATTATATTAGCGGGGGGCCACAATTAATCCATTTCTCTCCTTACATGACAGCCTCAAAATATTCATTAGGGCCCGACTGCGCTGACAGGCCGCGCTTATCTTTTACCAGTAGCTTTACAATGGCCTGTGTCAAACGTATGTTTGTCACGTCCCGCTTTATTGATTAGCTGCCAGATTCACTTGAAATAATTAAAAGATTATTTTACATATTTATAAACCTCACTGCCACGGCGCCTACTTAATTTTCCATTAGTAAAATGCAGTCTATTAAGTGCACCGTGAAGGCCGTGGAGGGGAGGAGGTGAGGGGAAATGAGTAATCACTATAATTGTAGACAGAAAGACAATAACCGCGCCATAAAAGCTGGGATTTTATGACCTGTTCTGGCAATGCTATCTCTTATCACAAGTCATGTCGGCTACGGCGCTGCCAGATAAGGACACCCTGACACGAGGCTGGCTCTCTCTCTCTCTGCACGGCTGTGTGTGTGTGCGCGTGTGTGGCTGACATTTCCAAAACCCCAGCAGATATAAGCTGAACAAGTCCCAATAGACTTGCTGGTGGAAAATAGAGACTTGAAAGCAGCAGTACATAGCCTGAATACTTTGCTCCGCTGAATGTTTTATCAATACCGGGTGTTGCAAAAAGTGCTGTGGGTCTGAGGAGAAAAAGCTGGAATTCTGTGACCCCCGCATAGATTTTTGGCTTTTAATGTGAAAAATGAGCCATAAAGCAAACATAAAAGTAATAATTTTTCCTTAAGGTCTCACCTCCAATCAGTGCTAAGGAGGAGTGGTCAGTCCCATGAGGGACGACACACTCTGGTGTCATGGAAGTGTCACTGAGCTACTTCAGAGGGTAACGCTCTGCCGCCTTTCGAAGGCTCACATGGTCTTATTGGGTTTGATGGTCTGTGTCTGAAGCAGGGAAATCTAGAAAATTACCATTTTAAACTGCACTGTGCAAAATGATTCCTTAAAATTAAATAAAATCGACATCATGCACACAAACTCCCATCAAATTCAGCCAAAGACCATGAAATGCTAAAAAAGAAAAACCTAACAAAAACAACCCCAGAGCTCCATCTGATGCTCAACTCAGCAGTTTAAATGTTGGACTTTATGTCCAAGCAATTAGATAAAGAAAGAGTCCATCATGACTTCCTCTGTTTAGCAAAGTACTAAAGTCAAATATGAGGTCAGTGATTATAGAACCTACTAGAGATCAGATCAAATTTATGAAGTCCTGATACATTAGACCTTCAAACTGAATGATGGTATTCTTTGTCTTTCTGGAGCAATAAATTCATATATCTTCTCAAAGAAATGATCCTCCGCCACCGTTCCCTGCAAGATGTTGTCATCAGTGTTGTTTCTTCATGCTGAGGTGTTTTGCAATTTCAAACTGGATCCTGCCAAGAATAAAGTATGAAATATGATTTTTTTTCCCTCCCCTCACCCATTGTGATCCCCTTATCTTATTTTTCTAACTGCAAGGGCAGCACTTTTTCTACAGCAGCAAGGCCTTGGACACTACGTCCACCCCATGTATAATGTCTGTGTACCGTCTTTCTGTGTATGTTGTCTACTTGGACAGGCTGTATCCAAAATGAATTTACCTTCGGGTATCAATAACGAATAAATATAAGTACTTAAAAAAAAAACTAAACATCAGTTATCAAATATCAGATATCATTATTGGATATCGGTGCAGATTTCTATATCAGTGCAGCTCTTTTACTATTGTTAAAAAACGTTACATCCCGTCTCCATGTAGACCTACAGACAGACTCATTACCTCAGACTCTAAACAGTCATCAAAATAAATGGTTATATCAGAAAAGTCTTATCAACCTGCAGCACTATGCATCAGTTACTATTACCAAAAGCTCTGATTAATAGATTGAGAATATCCATAAAAGTCATCAGAAAAGAGCGTTTTTTTATTAATCTTAACACATCCTGAATGAAAATGTAAATGTAAAACATAGAGACAGATGTAGTGTCGACTGCATTAACTGTGACTGATCTGGAGAACCCAGAGACCCATTGATATGCTGGATCAGGGCCTCAAACAGGACCTTCACAGGAGCCACTCTGCACAAATCTCCAATACTGCACAAACAGCCTGTTTGTCATCCCCAGGAAGGAAAACACCGCGACACAAAAGTGAGCATCAACAGAGACGGCTTGCTTTTTTTTTATAGCCCACAAATACAGATGGAGAAGCTTTAGTATTTCTTGCCTCTCCAGAGCCCAGCAGCCATCCTGAACTGCCATATGTGTTTGCCAAGCCCCCCTCTCAGTGCCATTGATTGAGTATTCAGAGTATTGAGCCACAGTGTCTATTATTCATCAGCTACCGGGTAGGCCTGACTGGATAAACAGACAAAACTCTCATTAAAACTTCTTCTGTCACTTCCTGTGATTTGAAAGCAGCCTGAGTGTTGGGGGCATCCGTCAGGGCCCTGGAGAGGTGCTTGTCTTAGGAGTGAGGGTGCCAAGGGCCCAAGGTAAGGGACACATAGAAAGGATTACACTCTGGCGGGAGGAAACAAGTTCATTTGAATTTAACTAATTACAAAGTAATTAAGATTTAGGTTACTTTTAGTCCTCTTCTTTGACGGTGAGAAAATTAATGTGCAAAGCTTGTCCAAAATTGGGTTAGAGTGCAAGCAGGGCAAAAACAGATCCTAATCAGGAAGATTAGCCATTCTGAGCTTAGTAAACAATTTTAAAAAGTCCACTATTTGACCTGGATAAATACTATGCTGATCAGTGCTAACAAAAGCAATAAGTTAGAACTAGAAGAGGCCGTCTTCCTCAAACGCTACAGTATTGTTCAAACAGCAAACAAATGTCACCTGTTTTTGCAGAGGTTTAGTTTTTCATGTTTTAGAACGCAGAAGTTTCAACAATGTTCAGACGAATGAATGGTGTTTCTAAAAAAAATTAACAGATGTATAACATGACACAAGCAGCCGCTGTGGGCCTCGGCACAGCCTGAAGGAAAAATAAATCTCCCCTATTTACCACTAAATTTTTATATCTCATAACTCTCAGGGGGGGTTAAGAAACTCAAAATGACTACGTCAAACCTCTCCAGAACTGTTATGAGAGCCTCACTTATGCAGCTCAACAATCCTCCCACGTTCAAAGTTGGATTTTTTTTATGTTTGCCATCAGAAGGTCCCAACAGTGTAAATACTAGATTTAACATGAAATCCACATTTTTAATGAAGGTTTGGCTTTTTGCTGTTTTGAACTTTCAATTAATGAGCGGCCCTTTTTGGTTTAATTGTTATTTAAAAAAGCATTCTGCTCAATAGTTTTTGTCTCTTGCTCCATTTCTTAATTTAACACGGTGAAACTCAGCTTAGAACCTCTTAAGATCCAAAATCCAAATTCTTATACTTCTTTAATAATCTGAATAAAATTCTAGTGCAACTCGATTGTAAAATCTGGTTCTATTTTCTAAACCCAAACTTTATCATTAATGTTTGTCTATTTGAAGCGAGACCCCAGAGCTGCATGGATCACTTATGATGTTTAAAGGTTGACTTTCAAGGCTTTTGGGAGACTGTTTCCGGCCTTCCACTTCATTATTATAAAATCTCCCAGAATGCAGAGCGACACACGCTCATGATTGATCTCAAAACCAATGATTTTATTTTCTTTTGAGGAAAATATTATGGATGGGTCTAAACAAGGCATAATTGGCCAAACCCATGGCAGCGCCTGACCTGCCAACAATCCAGACCGACTCCCAAGGTTGGCTGCCTCCCTGGGAAATATTGTGCATTAATTTCATTTAGTCTCCCCTCCAACATTCAATGGTAGAAGTTAATTAAATTGCTTGTCCATTGTGTTCATCCACTTACAAAGTTAATGATATTGTGCCGGGGAATTAAAGAGCGTTTTATAAAGCGCTCGGGATGGGAGCTGGCAGGCACTACATTGCCCAGTTGAACCCTGTCAGTCGGCGGGCTGCTGGACCCCCTAATTAGCAATGAAATGGATGCTTCCATCTGCCAATTTCCTGCCACGCTCATCAGTCGTGCAGTCGCTCCTCTAACCTGCCCGGCAGAGGGGTCTAAAGCAATAAAACCATCACAGCAGCGACATTCATCAAAAAAGAAGAAACAAAGTGAATACGAGTGTACATGATATGACTCAGACTTTAAAGCAGCTTGTATATAATCCTGGTTATTTCTGCTCTCATTATTGGCTTTTTTACCTTAATTCTGATGGAAGACTTTGATAACTTTGTTAAAAACCTTTGATACATACAGTAATAGCACCTCGTTTTTGCGAGAGAAGGATCTGAATAAACGTCTTCTGTTGAAGCAGTACGGATGAAAAGTGATGCAAGTTTAGATATAATGCATGCTGGACATTATGGTTGTGATCATTAACAGAAAAATGAAATGTCTGAACTCATTTCTCCTTTTATCCATTAAAAAAAGCCTGCAATGATAGAGAATGATTCATGCAGTCCAGCTGCATGTTTACTTAAAGTCTACCAACAAAATCAGCATCATTTAACTGAATCATAAAAAACTGGATTAAAACGGGATCAGGAAGGGCACCTCTGGGGTCTGAGTGGACATATCGACCTTTTAATTAGGCTGAGAAAAATACAATATTGCATATAAAATCATCCTCCATGAATTCACAATCAAAACAGCAATACATTAAGGGCTCTTGACATATAAAACTGGACATGTGCAGACTGCCAGCTGAGAGATGTGCAACATATAAGCATTATTCTTTTACTAAAGGCATGTTTCCTTTACAATTATATAGTAATAAAGAGCATTTTATTACCTGCCTGCATTTTCACAGCCTTTTTCAAGGAGCAAGCTAATTACCAGGGTACTGCAGGGAAAAAGCTCTGCATCTGTCCGTCTCGCACCGGATCTGGAGAAGCCTCTTAGTGAAGACACTCTGTTGTTGTTTAAAAATCTACTGAAGAGGATGCTTACTGTTGTCCATAATCATCTTTACTTTATTAATAATTCTCCTTTTGAAATAATCTCCAGAGGAGTTCCTAGAACAGAGCCAGCCTTCTTTATCAGCTGGTTGAGTTTTTAAGGTCATTTCCTTGGATGCTGCTACCCCAGCAGATGATGGAGGAAGAGATCACACTCTCCACAACAGACTGATAGAAGATATACAGCATCTTTTGCAAATGTCGCACAATGTGCAGGATTAGACCTAAATACTACAGATGATCAGTCTGACTTACCAGATAAGAGTAAGTTAGGGTAAATATTAGGGTTAGACATTTTAGTTTGTAGTTTGTGTTTGTAGGGTAGACAGACTTAGCAGAAGGCAACTTGTAAAACTTCTAGAAAGGAGACATTTCTCCAAAAGTTGTCATAACCTTCTGCCTTATGTGATGTGTTTGTACAATTAAAATATGTCCTTACACCTAGGTCTGCAAGTGTCTGAATAACTCTGGGATTATCTGTTAAAAGCAACAAAGGCGAGAGTCATTGCCTGCAGAGTAGTAAATTGCTGTCGTTTAAATGGAGACGTTTAATAAAGTGGAGAGCTTTAAAATATCTCTCAGCCAACTGGTTTACAGAACCCTTTATTAAGATGGTTCAGATCCTTGATGAAGCTCAGGTCAAAGCTGAGCAGTCCACAATTAAATTAGGATGCATGCACAACCTCCAAACTTCGTTTAACATCCATTCATAAATAACAGCAAAGAGAAATATGAAGAAAATTAAAGGTTCTGAGAAGAAATTTAGCTCGCTAACAAGGTCAACTTCTCAGCACTAAGTGTATCAGACATCTGCGAGTGGCCATGAAAAGACCTTTCTTCCTTCCTCGCAGGAAGACAGCCTTCTAAAAGCAATCTTCAAATGACCCGCTGATCTTGGGGACTCGCATAAATAGTCGCTTTCTCTAAATGACGACGCTGTCCTGGCTCGACAAAATCATCATTTTAAAAGGGGATATGAAGATGATGAATATTTGCCTTATTAGATTGTTGCTAAAGATGAAAAATCAAAGTCCGTACCACTGAGATACCCATTAGTAATTAAAATGACATTACATCCTCCCTATATTCTCTGCCACTGCTTGCTTGCCAAAGCCATTATTCAATTGTTTTAGATGTCGGGGATACAAAGTCTTTAATATACTTATGCTCATTAATGTAAATCATATTTGGCTATGGATGTCCAATAATCAAAAAGAATATTTCAACTTGTAATTTCCCATCTATAAAAGCATTCCCATTAGCAGAGGAGGCTCCATGGAAACGACAGCTCCTTGAGCTCATTGATTTTTCTTTTTCCTTCTTCTTTTCATTTTTATCCTTTCTTCATTCCACCATTTTGGAAAGGCTGCTAATGTTGTCATGGACTGTTCATCAATCTATATTTTTATCTGATTCAATAACGTGCCTATTCATGCGGTCTCATTTGTGAAGGAATTGATTAAATTAGGATTATACAGACTGTGGGGAGGCTGGAAGCAATATAGCTTTAACTGATTACTGGAGTCCTGTTAAGAAGTTTGAGAAAGTTTGTTGACTTAAAAAAAACAAAACAACGTATTTATTTTATTTTATTTATATTAATGGGGTGTCAAAGATTTTTACCTCTAAATTCCAGATTTTATAATCTATGGAGAACCAAATTAAAGCTCTGCACAAATGAGGGGGGCAAAAACTATCTTTTAATATGTTTAATCTGTAAGAAAAATGCTGATTATCGTGATTAAAATCCACTGTCTATAT
>JAUZNJ010036689.1:0-11753 GCA_034780135.1 Jordanella pulchra
TAACTTTAGCTGAGCTAACATTAGCTGAACTAACTTTACCTGGGTTAACTTTAGCTGAGCTAACTTTAGCTGAGCTAACTTTACCTGGGTTAACTTTAGCTGAGCTAACATTAGCTGAACTAACTTTACCTGGGTTAACCTTAGCTGAGCTAACTTTAGCTGAGCTAACCTTAGCTGAACTAACTTTACCTGGGTTAACTTTAGCTGAGCTAACTTTACCTGGGTTAACTTTAGCAGAGCTAACTTTAGCTGAGCTAACCTTAGCTGAGCTAACTTTAGCTGAGCTAACATTAGCTGAACTAACTTTACCTGGGTTAACTTTAGCTGAGCTAACTTTACCTGGGTTAACTTTAGCAGAGCTAACATTAGCTGAACTAACTTTACCTGGGTTAACCTTAGCTGAGCTAACTTTAGCTGAGCTAACCTTAGCTGAACTAACTTTACCTGGGTTAACTTTAGCTGAGCTAACTTTACCTGGGTTAACTTTAGCAGAGCTAACTTTAGCTGAGCTAACCTTAGCTGAGCTAACTTTAGCTGAGCTAACATTAGCTGAACTAACTTTACCTGGGTTAACTTTAGCTGAGCTAACTTTACCTGGGTTAACTTTAGCTGAGCTAACTTTACCTGGGTTAACTTTAGCTGAGCTAACCTTAGCTGAACTAACTAGGCGAGCTAAGTTTACCTCCCTTCCCCCTTTTGTCCCTCCTTTTTCTTCTATACCATGGTTTATGCTTTTCGTGCAGCAGGATTTCTGGCTGTTTACTCTGTGCCTGACCCGGTGGTCCAAGCCATATTGGGAGTTGAGATATCATCCTTAAACTCATCTATCAGGCTTAAATTGGTTTCAAATATTAGGACTGTTTTATAACGATAATCTCTGATAGATTTTCCAACAAAAATGTTCTTTTTTCTGAGGGGTGCTCCATCCTTCTAATCCTTTTTCGCTTCCAGCTTTGAAGACACTATGACGATTTTTTTTTCCTTCACAACTTTTATCTTCAGGTCCTGTTTAGTTTCTTCAGCGATGTTTTAACCAGGAACAGTCTTTTTAAAATGTGATGGGATTTTGTTTCAGACTTTAAAATTTCATAAATACTTCAGAAATAGAGGTTGTTGAAAAAACTCTGCTATTACATGTAAAATTTAAGGTTCCTTCAGCTTCGATCTGTTTGCTCAGATTAATAACTAATTGGTTCAGCAGGGAACATTTAAACCAAATATGAACATAGAACATAGAACAGTTCATCTGGCATAAATACATAAATAGTGGGAACATATTTTAGCTTAAATGGATAAAAATCATAGGAAATTGTTCTGGTATGTGAGCTTTAACTCCTCCTGCATGCAGGGCGGAGGGACAATCGTGTTTTAAAGACAAAACTACAAGTAGAACCATTAGGCTCTACTTGTAGTTTTGGTCCAAACTTTTGTTCCTTTTTACATGAACTGCTTGTTAGTAAACATGAGTGTCTGTAAATGTGCGATGGCTACAAATATAAGAAATCAGCTTCTGTTTGAGTAAATAGCCGTAAACCAAGGAGGAGCATGGTCTGCTGATGTCATCAGTGATCTGATCTCTCTGAGCTTCATGGTGCCTGAAGGAGTAAACAGATCAATGGAAGCTGCTCTGAAACCTCCTGTGAGCCTCAGGATGACGAGAGATTCACTCCAACAAACACAGTGTGATGTAAAACACAACAATCTGCTGATCCCACAGAAGCAGCAGAAGGAAGCCCTCATTAGTGGAGGCGGTCTGTGAGACCGCAGCACATAAACTCTGCTACTCTGATGAATTATTCAGAGATGTGTCTCAGTCAGAGCAGACGCCTGTTTGCACACTTCTAACTACTGATACTTTTCTCAGATCATCAAACTTATCACAACTTGGTAGCAATAACCTGAATGAAACTCAAAAGCACTGAAGCAGTTTTTAAACAGTGAAAAATCAGTTCCCTGAACCCGCCTGGTCCTGCGGGAACACATGGCGGCCCTTTATGTTGAATGATAAATGAACGGTTTTTACCACAAAGATCATCTCATTAAGGCAGAGTCTCTGACCTCTTTTGGTCCTGCCAGAGTTCAGAGCCATTTCTGGCTCCAGAGAACCACAAAGAGAACCATTATCCACACATACAGAGAACATGGAAGAGCTCAGAACCTTCCCAGGAGGGTCGGGCCTATCAGGACTTCTCTAAGAGTTCACCAGCAATTCATCAAGGAGGTCAGAGCGGAGCCCCGAACATCTAAAGCCAGAACAGAGAGAGAACTGCACCTCCCAAGGCCTTACAGTGTAAAAAATGTGTTGAATTCATTTCTCTATGTCACTTCCTGACATTATTGACTGCATTTACATGCGTGTTATTATTGGTGAGTGTTTATTAATAGTGAGTTATTAGTCTAATGATCAGATAAGCAAAGAATTGTATATTAGTTAGTTAATCAGGCTGGTCAGCAGAAGGGCGATGACAGTCAGCCATGTTGAAAGTACAGAACTGAAGAGGGATCAAATTACAACGTTTTCCCATTGCTGAAAGTTGGCGGCGCTGAAGATCAGTTGAAGACGATAACCCAACAACTGACCATCTGCATTACTGCAGCACAGCAGCCTTATGCAGCCGCAGCAGAGGAAACGGCTTCACCATCACCCAGGAGAGGAGAACTTAAAGACCATGAAACCATCCATCCATCTTCTCCCACTTCATCCGTCAGGGTCGCGGTTGGTGGCAGACTATGAGCGTAAGGCAGGGTCCACCCAGGACAGGACGCCAGTCTGTCACAGGGCAACACAGAGACACACAAGGACAAACAACCATGCACACACTCACACCGAGGGACAATTGAGAGATGCCAATTACCTAACAGTCATGTTTTTGGACTGTGGGAGGAAGCCGGAGTACCCGGAGAGAACCCACGCATGCACAGGGAGAACATGCAAACTCCATGCAGAAAGACCCCAGGCCAGGACCGAACCCAGAACCTTCTTGCTAACCACTGTCTCACCGTACAGCCTACCATGAAACCAGACATACAAAAAACAAGGATAAACATCAGGCAGGCCTCCTCCTGATTACAGAAAATGATTTTAAAAGCGATGCTGAAGTTTCCACATTTCTCCTTGACAAGTAAGTGAACTATACCGCCTAAATTAGCATAAAGCTAACTTTTTCCATTCAGTTTAATTAGGCAGTGTTGCTTTTTGTCATCGTAAATGCTAGCTAGCTTGTAGAGACTGGTTGTTAAGGCTTTTTCACACACAACAGCTACCGTTCTGCAGTACGTGTCTGAGGCAGCGACGGGTTAGGGGGCAGTATTTCTTCCACAGTGTCCCTTTATAAAGGATACAGCTGCAGGCTTAACTCACCCCGGCCAACAGGTGGCAGACATGCTCCTACCAGCCTCTATTCCAACCTTTATTTGTACAGTTTTCCAGTCGGTTCCCAGGCCTGTTAGATGTTCTATGGATGAACAAATTAAGAGTCTAAAGTGGCCTAGTCAAAGTCTGGATTTCAATTAGATTGGGAGGCATAACCTTAAATTGGGTATAAAATGCTAAATGAGCTTTTTTAAGTTTTTAACTTTTCTAAAGTGTGATTTCGCCACCAAAACCTCATATAAAAGTGGTCATTTGGGCTGTTTCAATGTTTTTTAATATTTTTTGATTCGCTGTTTAAGGATCTACAATCTGCATCTTAAAACATAGTCATTCTGATTTCTCCCTTCACACTGAGTCATTGCAAGGAACAACGCCCCCCCCTGGTGAAGCTAGGAGCACGTCCAGAGGATATGATCATCCAAAACTCACCAAGTCATTGGTTTCTATTAACTACAGCAGGAAATGGAAAACGGTAGATTTATTCTCTGCACATAAATCGGAAAATTCAACCCTGGACAAAAAATCCCAAACCATCCCTTTAAGAATTGTCCTCTGCAATGATTCCTTCCATGTGTTTTAACATCAGAAGCAGATTTAGGGTTGGATATTACTACAGCTTCAGCATCAAGATAAATATCAGCAGAAAGTTTGTTTATTGCGATAATTCGCATGATAAATAAGCTGCAGCTCTAATTTCAGTTAGTCAGGTGGGGGCAGCTCAGGTTGTTGGAAAAGAAGCAGATGATCCATCTGAGGTGATAAACAGCAGGAAGGAGGTGGAGATGGAGATAAATGAGCTGCAGCTCCAGTCTGGTTGCAGCTTGGAAGCACGGCGATACGATCGGAGCTCCGACAAGCTTTTAATCAAACCGTTTACACAGCGGAATAACTTCCACTGCTGTTACAGTATTAGCATTCTGGACTCTGATTCCATCCTGTAGCAGCGCTAATTAAAAACAGATTATACCACAGAAAGATTTATTTTTTGGCCTTTAAGCGCTTTGAGCCTCAAATCAAGTCTTACTACCCAAAGCAAGGACACGCGAGGTCTCATCTGCTGCTTTAATTGGAAATAAATCTAAAGTCTAAAAGAAAAGCATGAATAATGAAAGCTGTGAAAATGAACTTTTTATTATTTCGTGCCTCCATAAGCAGACAGAGCGTAGATGTCCTTGACTAATGTTTGCTGATATCTTCTGCTTACAGCTGCGGTTTTATCACAGAACATTAACCTCAGACATCGATCCAGGGAAGCCATTTTGTTTCGTTTTTCGTCTGTTTAAACCTCAATCATCGTTAGAGTGTCTTCATTATCCCCACCTGAGATCCTTCATTTAGTGTTTCTGCGTTTGGGACGTTTTCTCACGACTGCTGCTCCATTTAATAAACCCTTTAACCATCATCAGCTCTTCACTTCCTACAGTGGCTGAAAACAGGGGGAACCAGGCCCGGTTCTAGACAGGCCCGGTTCTGGACAGGCCCGGTTCCAGACAGGCCCTGTTCCGGACAGGCCCGGTTCCGGACAGGCCCGGTTCTGGACAGGCCCGGTTCCGGACAGGCCCGGTTCCGGACAGGCCCGGTTCCGGACAGGCCCGGTTCCTGACAGGCCCGGTTCTGGACAGGCCCGGTTCTGGACAGGCCCGGTTCTGGACAGGCCCTGTTCTAGACAGGCCCGGTTCCGGACAGGCCCGGTTCCTGACAGGCCCTGTTCCAGACAGGCCCGGTTCCTGACAGGCCCGGTTCTGGACAGGCCCTGTTCCGGACAGGCCCGGTTCCGGACAGGCCCGGTTCCTGACAGGCCTGGTTCCGGACAGGCCCGGTTCCTGACAGGCCCTGTTCTAGACAGGCCCGGTTCCGGACAGGCCCGGTTCCGGACAGGCCCGGTTCCTGACAGGCCCGGTTCCGGACAGGCCCGGTTCCAGACAGGCCCCTTTCTGAGGCCCCTCCTCAGAAACAGCTCAATCTGGTTCCTGATGGTCGGATCAATCAGTAGAGAAGTTTTAGTGGAACAACTTTGTTTCTTTAACCAGAACCAGAACGTCGGTTCCAGTCCCTGATCCAGAAGGGGAACTACTTTAAAAAGTGAAACCTTTCCAGATGCCTTCAGACACGGAGATCCAGCAGGTTCCTCTTTTCAAAATAAAGATCCAGAGAATAAATCTGAATCCTACTAAGATGCTTTAACTCAAAACAAATTTTTATTTTCAGGCTTTTCTTCTTCCTTCAGACTCGTTTCCTCTCAGAATATCTCTGACCTGAAATATTTCCATCTGAACGCTGTAGAAAGAACTGCTCCTGTCTGAGCAGAACAAAGCCTGGTGGCAGGAGCTAATTAAAGGGAAATTAAGGAGAGCAGACAGAGCTGAAGGTAGAAGCTGAGCATCTAAACCCGTCTAACAGGAACTCCTTCCTTCCTAGGATGAATTATTCCCGCAGACAGTTTTCCCTGCAGCTTTGGGAAGGTGGATGGATCCTGTGGAGAATCTGTCACGGTGTGTTTCTGCTGTCCTGCTGAGACTCGCTGAATGTTCTGCTGTTTGTTTACAGCAGTTCTCCGCAGCCTGCAGAAGGAGAATCAATGCAGACGTGATATTTAGGCCTCTGAGTTCATGTTCAAACTGTTTTAGGATGATTGGAAACCAGCGGCTCCTCAGGAGGATGCACACCATAAAACCAGAGCTTCAGCCACCTTTAGTGACCTCCTGTCTGGAGCTCAGGCTGCAGTGGTAACGCAGCGTTAGTGGTGGTTTCATGCAGTGAAGGAGCTTCAGCTTTTACTATGGAGCAACCTGTGCTGGCATCCTTTGATTAGTTAGATTTGAGCCGTCATAAATGATTGTGAGCATCAGGAGAGAAATAAAGACGTGTTTATGATGCTGTGTCAGGAAATGTCCTCTTTTAGCTGAATGTTGGGGATCATTTCTCAGTCTGTTGTTTAGTCTCTGTGTTCAGGATCAACCAGGACTTACAGCAGCAGGAGCTGCAGCTGAATCAGTTCAGATCATTGGAGGACAGCTGTTCTTTTCTTACAGTGTGATTATGGGCCAGAGTTCGAGGGTTTTCAGGATTTACAGCCGTTCATCAGTTTGTTTCTCTTCCAAGTCTAGGATGAAAGCTTCCAGCATCACTTTGGACCTCTGCGCTGAAAGACGTTTGGACTTTTCCTCTCATCAGTTTCTTTATCTGATCATTTCAGCATGTTTGGATACAGAGATCATCTGCAGATCATTTAATGTTCAGGACACTCGGCGCTTCTTGTGGTTCTAGTGATAAAATGGTTTCTAAAAGTTCTGGTTCTGTTCATGCTACCAACACAGTGATGCTGGAACCCAAACAGTGTTAAAGAAAAGCAGATCATGTTCAACATTTGATGCAGCTGCTAAACTGTAAGTCTGGACTGGTTCTGTTACCAAGAAGGATTTTCTGTTCTCCCAGTTTTCCCTTTTATCCTTTTCTGTCTGCTGTCTGTGGGTTCAGTGGATCCTGAGGGTCACTGGTGGCGGTTCACCAACTGGGCTAAAAGTTCTGTTGATATTACATGTCTGAGTCTGGTTACTTCTTCTTATGAGTTCAAGGTTTGTTAGATTCATCTGATTGGACCCTGGAACCAGTGGGCCCATCTAACTGGTTAAGATCTAACATCAGAAGGATGTTTCTCTGGATCAAAAGCAGACGGTGAAGAGGTTTAAAAACTATTATGAGCTTTTAAACCAACTGAAACCCAGAGTTACTGGCTGCGTCCTGTTCAGCCATGCAGTGAGTAAAAAGTACGACTATTAACGGTGAGTTTATGTCCAGTAATGGAGCCGTTTCTGCCTTCAGCTTGAGGAGCAGAGATGCTCTGAAATGAGGCGAAGCACCTGCACTGGGTCCTTTGATGTCTCTATCATCACGCTGCTGCAGGAGCTCGGCTCTCAGACACTGGAGTGCAGAGAAGAAGGGGGGGCCTTTACATGTGTGCTGAGATGAGTTTTTTTGTTGTTATAAATAGAAAAACACAACAAGTAGCTGAAGATTGTTACAGTAAACAGAGCTAGAAGAACAGGACCAGAGTGCAGCAGAGAGAGGAGCAGATAACGACGAGCAGAAAAAACTGCGACTATGGAGGAAACAAATGATGCCAGCAGAGTTCATTTCCTCAAACCGGCGGCGGACGTTACGCTCCAGCAGCCTGCTGGTCACCTCAGCGCCGCCATTCATCAGCAGCTCACCAGCTGTCCATCCTCCTCCCACTCAGAGCGACATTTCATCTGACCCCAGAAAATAATGGAGGGAGGACGAGTTCAGAGCAGCCTGTAGACACATGAACCTGCATCGGTTTGGGTTTTTACTGGTTGAGATTCAGGGTTTGTTGCCAATCTTTCCATTAAATCAGGCTCTCCTTACATTTTCTAAGCTGATAGCTAAAGTCGGAGCCACTGACTGATTGAAATCACGGACGCTCACATGTGGTCAGTCGGTCGCTAATAACTTGTTTAAAACAGCCAAAAACTGCATTGAAATCTCCTTCATTTGCAGATTGTTTTCTGTCTCTAGATTCTTTAAAGGATTTCATCACTAGGTGGGGCTGTTGAGCGCTGGCGGTAGACCAAAACAAGATGTGTGACCAGCCTCTCCTCTTTATTATTGCTTATTGCTCGGCAGCCCCGAGTGAAACGTCCATCTTTGACTCACACACGACTGTTACTGGAAGCTAACGGCTAAAGTTAGCCTCAGGTCAATGCATTGACACACGTGTTTTAACATTTGCACACAACACCCCATAAAAGAGAAACCAATGTGTGGAGCGACGCTTCCACCAGGGCTAGACACAGAAGGTACAGCTAAGCTACGTGTGGCCCTATTGTCTTCTTTTAAAGACCCCAAAGCAGCAAACATTGTTGCACAGTCAACGTGTGAGAGCAGTGGCCATGTTGGAAGAAGAAACAAACAGAAAGAGGAGCGAGATCGGTGGTGAACAGAGTCTGCAGAACGCAGGCAGTAGGATAGATGAAGCAACCTTTAAGGTGTGACTACAGCCGCCATGGAGGAAGCACAGGTTTACTGCCTAGATCGTCCCATCGCCTCGTTCCAGACTCTGCTCAGGACAATAAAGGTCGACTATCAGCGGTGTTAGACTTGTACAAGGAAGTAGTCTACTTTATCAATTAAAATAAAATCCACATCAACTGACCAGGGAAAAACTCATGTTTGTTTATTTCAAAAGAAAGAGTCTCTGGAGAAAGTCTGTGTTCAAAATGGAGAAGATTATTGGCCTATTTAAGAAACGCTTATGGTTGTGTTCTACCTTCAGTCCCTGAAATCTGTGACGTTTTTCGTTCTATTGTTATTGTTCTAAGTAGCTAAGGAGCCAGTGTCAGCTGTGGCCATGGAGTTGATGCAGAGGGATAAAGTGTTAGGAGAGAGGAGGAGACAGATGAGGAGGAGCAGGATGAAGAGGTGGGAGTGGTAACAGGAAGGTAGAGCAGGGTGTGACATAAAACCCTGGGAGAACCTGTTAGGGAACATAAGAGACTGATAAAGTTCCATCAGAAGCCCACTGACTGTGACTAAAGCCATCGCTATGACCTGTTTAAAACGTCAAGCTAATAAACTAGCACACTTTTTTTTCTTTTTTTTTACGGCACTAGTGGTTCGTTTTTCTGACAGTAGGCTGACAGTAAAGGGGGTATGAGGGGGGGGGGGGAAGGACCACAAGCCGGATTCAAACCTGGGTCGCCTGCGTCGAGGACTCCGTACGTGGGTCGTGTGCCACCTGCAGGCCCCAAACTAGCACACTTAATATAACCAAAGCTTTGGTGACCGATTGAAAGGCTTTAACTGCCATCCCATCATGAACAGTGACTGTACTGTAGTCATAAGGTGAGAAATAATACATCTGGAACGTCGCTACATTATAGGATAAGCTAAGCTAGGGGAGTAAACGTGGGCCGAGATCACGGCCTGAAGGAACACCAGTGGATATAAAAGGAACACCAGTGGATATAAAAGGAACACCAGTGGATATAAAAGGAACACCAGTGGACCTAACTGGTGCTGTTTGATAATCTGCATAGAAAGACTTTGGATGTCCTGAATAAATCTGGACATTCATTAATTCTACATATATTCTTTGAATGAAAGTCATTTGGATGGTTCTGTCTGATCGGACCTCACAGAAGTTCAGATGCGTTCTGCTGTCGAGATGGAAATCAATGGTTAATAATGGCCTGCAGTGAAATAATTAATTGATGTTTTCGATCCATTAAAGTGGACAGAAAATCATTTGAACATTTATCATATTGTTCTACATTTTATATTTATATATATTTTAATATTTGAGAGGAACAGATGAATTTTTGGTCCGTTTTGATTCTTTTCCTCCACATCGAACAAAAAGCATCATGACCTCAGTGAGTTTGGTTCTGGTTCAAGTTTTCTTCTGCGGTTTCTGATGGGCTCCACTTTGCTGAGTCGGACTCTGCTGCCCCCTGCTGTAGCCTAGGGTCACTGCAGCGCTGCATGGTTTGTAAAATCAGCGCAGATGAAGCTGTGGTTTGTGAGCAGCAGTCAGAGGAGGGTGGATCTGGTTTCCTGGTTCTGGTCCGGTCCGGTGGGTCCGCCACACCAGGAGCCTCTATGTTTGTGCTTCAGTAGAGAGACTGAAGGATCTGCAGCTTTATTGTTCTTCATCCTCTCTCTTTCTTTTTTCTTGTTCCTTTGTTGTTCTTTCGTTACCTTCTTCTGCTGCTTCGTCTTTACGGAGCTTTTCTTCCACTCAGTTCTTTCTTTTCTCCTCTTTTACTTCCATCCTTTTGTTTGTCCTCTTTTGTTTCTCTTATTTTCCTTTTCCAATGTTATTCCCTTCATTGAATGATGAGCTTTTCATCTTCTCTCTTTAACTTTTTTGTTTTTTCCTCCTTATTCTTCATATCTCTATCTTCTTTGATCCTCTCTTCTCTCTCTTTCTTTCATTATTCTTCATCCCATCTTTCTTTGATTTATCATCACCATTATTTCCATTCTTTGGTTTTTCTTTCATCCTCCTCCTTTCTGTTTCTATTATGTCCTCTTTAGTTCATCCTTCTTCTCTTCATCTTCTTTGTCTTGTTGTTTTGTTTCTGCCTCGTTAGTCTTTCTTCCTTGTTCCTTCAGTCTGTTTTTCCTTTCATTCCTTTTTTCTCCTTTCCCAGTTCTTTACCTCGTTTTGTCCATTCGCCTTGTTTCTCTCCTCTGAACGTTTCTTTGTTCCTGTCTTCTTTTGTTTCCCTCTCTTATTTGTCCTCCTCCCGCTGCCGCTGCCGTCCTCCCTCCTTCCTCCTCTCCTGCGGCTGAATTATTGCATCCATGATGTTTCCTGACAGTGACGTTGATGGAAGCTACTGTACATTTAACAGCCTTCAGAACCAGGCACACCTGTGTGCTTCTGTCTGTCTGAGTATTTCCAGATGTTTCCTGTTGAAGTATTTCTGATGTTCTCCATCCTCCTGAGGACTTACCCACCTTCTGAGGACCAAAGCCTGCTTCTATTGCTCCTTACAGTTTATTCATGAAGGCAGTAAATATGATTACAGTGAAATGAAGCCAATTACAGCAGGAATTACTGTAAACAGTTTGAGATTATTTATATCTAAGGTGGACGACAGGAGATGAAGGGACTGAGGATGAGGAGGAAAACAGATGAGAAACAACAAGGAAGAGAAAAGAGGGAAATAGGAGGAGGGCTTGAATCTGGGAGAGATGGTTTATGAACCGTGAGATGAGTTTGACTGAAGGGAAAAACGCCACAGGAAGATTTTACAGCTTTCTTTGTCTTCGTTTCTTCTTCTACTGAAACTGCAGCTTGTTTCTTGCAGCAGATATCAGTCGGTTTAGTAAGAAGAAGAAGAAGAAGAAGAAGAAGAAGAAGAAGAAGAAGATCCTCTTTAGGAACGTTGATCATTCTGGTAAACAGCAGAATATCATTTGTTTCAAATGTGGTTGATGGAGACGTCCTGGATGTGGAGGAGCAGCGACTCTCCTGCTGCTCCTCGCCTCCCTCCAAGCTGGGGCCACAGTAGAGCAGGGGCCACACTAGAGCAGGGGCCACACTAGAGCAGGGGCCACAGTAGAGCAGGGGCCACACTAGAGCAGGGGCCACACTAGAGCAGGGGCCACAGCGGAGCAGGGGCCACACTAGAGCAGGGGCCACACTAGAGCAGGGGCCACAGTAGAGCAGGGGCCACACTAGAGCAGAGGCCACACTAGAGCAGGGGCCACACTAGAGCAGAGGCCACACTAGAGCAGGGGCCACACTAGAGCAGGGGCCACACCACAGCAGGGGCCAGTCAGGACTTTGGGAAGGCCATTCTAAAACCTTAATTCTAGCGTGGTTTAGCCATTCCTTTACCACTTTTGATGT
>JAUZNJ010036690.1:0-11753 GCA_034780135.1 Jordanella pulchra
TAAAACAATAGTTAGTAAAGTAAAGAAAGTAAAATATTCATTAAATAGCCTATTGTAATGAAATAAATGTAATTTGTTACTTTAAACTTCTGAATAAGAATTAATATCAAGAGTTTAAAATCAGACATGGACAGTTATCTGTCTAAGGTAATGTGCAAAGTAAAAATAGAAAAAAAGAAACATTTGCCAGATTTTCATGTAATTGTCGATTATTATATAATATTAAAAAAATCCCCTAAAGCTATTTTCTTCTAAAAACACTTTGTTTTTTTCTCATCTCCTTGAAATTGTCATGATCCGGGGTTCTGTTTCTCTGCTGTGGGTTTTGTTTTTTCCTGTGCGCCTATTCTTCTTCCATCACCAGATGGCGCCAGGTTCTGGTTGGAGTGCAGTGTGGCTCTCCAGCGGCACAGGTGTCTCCAATCTGCTCTCATCAGTCTCTCTGCACTTAAGGAGCTGCTGCCCAGTCATCGGCGCCAAGTGTTTGCCAGCTTTTGGTCTCCAGCCTCCAGAGTCTGATCTCTAAGCTTTCTCCTCGTTGTTTTGATACTCCAAGTAACCTGTTTCTCTGTGTTCTTCCTCTTTGCCTTTAGGTGACTCTCCTGCAACTGAATTAACGGTGTTTTTCCTGGCTTTCTTCCTGTGCACACCTTTTCCTCGTGACGCCGTGGTTATTACCCACTGGATGACCGCACTCCTCCGTAACTCTCAGACCCACAAAGGAAACAAGGACCCCGGACTTCCATTACCTCCCTTCAAAGCCTGGAGCTTACCCTGTAGCAGTAATACACAAACCTCCTTGCTGCTGCTTCTCCGAATTCCTACTAGCCCTGAACTCACCAATCTGCTCTCTCTCCCAGTGACTGCTGCAGCCGGTGTTTTCTCCCTGGACCTGGCTCTCGCCTCACTCCCGAATATTTCTCTTAAAATAAAAACCCTAAATCTGACTTTGCTCTTCAGTCTTGGTGTTCTGCATGTGGGCTCGGAGCTTAAACAAACCCAACATGACATAAATAGTTTCCAATCTAAAAGATAAGAATCCTGTTGGTTAACCAGAAATTCTGAAACATTGAGAACTGTTCCTGTGATTTGTGTATTTACCATTTATTTGCTTTAGAGCTGTTGAAGCCTATTTAGCATTTGTGGTTTTTCAAAGTAAGAAGCTTCTAACTTGGACCCAGAGGCAGCAGTTAGATACCTGTACTTGCTCTGTATTGCAGAGCTGGGACATTTTGCTCTAATCCTGTAAAGAAATTAATGTGGAAAATGCCCCCACACTAAGCTATGCTATGATTTGACAAATTAAGAGAATATCTTCTAAATTTGTCTTTCTTGTAATGTATAACATAAGGAACATTGTTATTGGACTCTTTTTTGTATTATTTGCATTGATACAGTCATTGACAAAGAAATGTTTTTTCAGACTTTTCTTTAAAATCATGACATAGGTATTCAGATTACGTGTAACATTGGTTTCATATGTGTTGAATGATGTTTACAGAAACCCCTTTGAAGCCTTTACACAACTAAAATCAGTTAATAAGCAGCATTGGAATTCATTTAGGGGAATCAGATTAAAGGGGGTGCATTGTTTTCCTTCCGATTCAAATCCATACATTGCTTTCTTGGTGTTTCACCAAAGAATGTGTTTAGATTTAACATTGTCGTTTGATACCACCAGCAACATACAGCATAAAACAGATCAAGCACAGATATACCTTATTTAAGCCGTCCCCACTATTTTTATCTTCACTTGGCCATATGCACCACTTATTCCGCAATGGACATGTGTGACTTTTTACTCTCTTCCAACTTGAATCACATCTCCAACATTTATTTTTAGACCAAAAGTATATTTTTCTGTCAGATGAAATATATCTGAACTTTTAAAACCCTATTTTCCAAGCTGAACATGGCCAAACCTTGTATTTTGCCACTGAAATAAATCACTGCTCTTCTAACAGAGCTAATCTTTCACTTCTTTAGTAGAAAATACCTCAAACACTTTAGGAATTCTTGAGTTTGAAGCCTCAGCATCACACTCATCACAAAATCTCCTTCAGGGGTTGAGACAGACAATGTAAACTCTTTGCTTGTGTTTAAGGTCAGCTCCAGACTTTTAGCTGGAACCTGACTTGCCTGACTCATTCATAGTTCAGTCATTTTTATGTAGTTTATATTCTGTTGCAAGAGGTTAATAGCTGCACTAAAAACCCAGAGGTTTCATTTAAGGTTTTAACTGTTTGTATGAACACATATGAAAGCTGCTCTCTCTTAAAAACCTGCATGGCCCTGTGTTTTTTTTATTGCTTCTTCTTAGAGGTGATGCCAGCCATGCTGAGCCTATATGGAGAATCCTTCTCTTTTTTTGATTATGCCGTGATGATCAAACTTTATATAAGCCTCATCGCTCAGGTTCCCCTTTTCTCTTTTCTTCTCAGTTGAATAAATACAAAAAGTATCTGCACAGACTACTGTGGGTGAAATAAAAAAAATTCATGGTGTGCATCCACAAACCACCTTCAGGCTTAAATGTCTGCAACCGTAAAATGAGCGACACCAGATAGACTGAGGTCATTGTGGAGCTTACCTCAAAGCCCCTGTCATGACTAAACTGATAGTTAAATGTGTGTCTTTTAAAAATAGCAACTATAACCCACTGAAGAATAATGCCTTCATTAAAATTAGTCTGTGTCATGCCTTGTAACTTTTATACACTTTAAAAAACGAATTGTAGAGGTTGAATATTAGCAGAAGTGGGTAGCCACCAGTTATTTAACCAGTTTACTAAAAATAAATCTTGTAAGAGTTTTAGAGAATTGTGCCTTTCAGTTTTACTCACTACTCTTGTAATTTGATTATATCAAATACATTTAGATCCAAATTTGTTCTCATCCAGTTGAGAAGCTTGTGTCTGATATAAATGGCGTTGGTAACCCCAAAAATCATAACATAATGAGAATTACGTTTGGAAAAACAGAACAGAAAAACAACCACCTGGTTTCATTAACATTTTATTAAAAAAGATTCATTCATACCTTTCTTCATAATATGCAGTAACATTTTCTATTTGCATCACAGTAATCAGGCCTCTTTAAAAATTCCAACTTGCTTCTTTGGATGTTAATAATTTTTTTTATTTGAGCTCCAGGTCTTTGAGGCTGGAATGCCTCCTTGGCATCACCCTAACCTTCAGCTCCCTCCACTGATTCACCTTAGATTCCTATCAGGACTCTGGCTCTGACACTCCAAAACAATAACATTACTTCCAGTCAAAAGACACATTTTAGTACAAATGGGCACTTAACTGTATAGTTCATCATTGCTCTGTTAAAGAAAATATTATTCATGTTTGAAAATCTGTATTTTAACAGATTTCCCTTGCAAACTCAAATGTACCTAATTTATATTCTCTGTTTAAGTAAATCATATCCAGGGCCTGTTAAAATGCTTCAACATATATTTTGTCATTATAATTAACAATAAAATCTGTATTAAATTACGTTTGTATATTTTAGCTTCCTATTTGCAGATTTAGAAATGTGTAAGATGGTTTCATGTAGATCACTTGAATAAGATTTATGCATCAGAATTAACATCTTCCGTTGCTTGGAGAGCAGTCGGCTGGTTGTTCAACACTAGACAGACTTTTATGCTCTTAACAGATTAACATGTATTTCATTATATGCTAAATAAATATTAAAATAAACAAACATGTCTCCAAGTCACTTACCATCAGACTGAGTGGCTTTGCTTCTGCTGGCTGATGAGTGGGCATCCAGTCCAAGACTAAAAAAGGACAAATGCAAGAAGCACAAACATTGGACTGCCAGCTTCATACCGACTATGACAGAGCAGATCCTCTCTGAAGCTTTAAAGGAGCCTGAAGAGGAAAGACCCTGGCTTTAGTTGTGTTTTTCCAGCCCTATTTCCTGCCTCTACCTCCCAGTGGTCCTCAGCTTCTTATTCCAAAGGCAGGCTCAAGCTTGCAGTGCTCACCCCTCCCTGTCTGGAAGCCTGTCAGTAGATAAACTCCAGTGACATGTGTGTTTTAAATTAAGCCTCAACACATAACAGCAATATTCATGCTCAGTTTTGATAATTATTATGTTCTCAATAAAGTAAAATCAATTCTTAATTCATATATCTCATTATGTGATACAAAAATACTAAGTTCTGCTTTTATCTAAGATTTTTACCAGGATGCGTTTAGAAATTTCACAACTTACAGTTTTATGTCATGACTCAATAGGAGCTATTTCTTTTCTTTTTATTGATTTAACCTTAAATTAAACAGGAAGTGCCTTGTGAGGTCTACCATAGAGCCTTGGGGGACTCCTTTCTAAATCCTACATAAACTGGGTTTATCCATCTGCAGAAACAGAGAGCGCTCTATCACAAGAGCTGCCTAAAGCAATTTATTATCCTACATTAGGGAACACAAAAGATGCGTTTATAATAGTGTGAAAATAGTGTGAATATGCCCAAACTAGCCAGTGTTGTTTGCAATATGCAAGTTACTTCACCATAAAAAATATCTTGAGCCATTTTTCAAACATTTCCTTCAGAAACAGATCTTTAAAAGTTTGATAAACTCAAAGCGATGAACAGTGTAACTGTTTGTGAAGCCCTTCTTTAAATATAATTAGAGGATGCAGGAATTTGCTCACCTTTTCTGACATATTAAAGTTATTGTGTAAGGGTGCGGGGCGACACCCACACAACCCGACAGTGACCTTTACGCACATCACAAAAAGTAGCCATTGGGCCATTAACATACTGATTTTTAACATACTAAAACTACATGTTGCCGGGTGAATATGCAAGTTGATATGGGTAAAAAAATCCATATTTGGAGGATTTATGATTCAAAAAGAAAACAGTAAACAGATTGTTTATTTAACTTAAGGCAGAGGTCACCGACCTTTTCAAGCCTTGGAGCTACTTTGTGGGTACTGACCCATAGGAAGGGCTACCAATACTGACCCATGAACTGGAGAGGTCAGTGTTCAGTTATACTTCATGCATAATGAACATATTTGTATTATTCCTTTTAATTTCTAATTTTCTTTTTGATATTTTCATTTTGAAATATGTATAAATACAAGTGTGATTAAAAAAGACAACCAGCAGAATAAAATGAAATTTCAAACTTAGACCACTGGTGAGTTTTTCTGTTTTCAGAAGGTGCTGA
The DNA here is from genome assembly GCA_034780135.1 of Jordanella pulchra. Classification (NCBI taxonomy): domain Eukaryota; kingdom Metazoa; phylum Chordata; class Actinopteri; order Cyprinodontiformes; family Cyprinodontidae; genus Jordanella; species Jordanella pulchra. Next base: position 5,195 of record JAUZNJ010036690.1, read on the forward strand.
GGGCCCCCCATGTGGTCCTTGAGGGCCCCTGGTGACCCCTAAGTTTAGGGTAGGGGTATGATTTAATGAGTTTTACTTCTTCATTCCCTTTTTCAAATATATTCACTCAGTAAGGTGGTGGATTTTTGTATGTGTGGGTATTTATTATGTTTAAATTCAAACTGAGGATATGAAAGTGATAAATTGATTTTGTTTTCCTGAAAAAAATGGATAATTTATTCAAAGCTCTGGTTGTTTATTCTCACTCCTCAAACCTGATTTGCACGCTCTGCAATCCCACTAATCAGCTTCAGATTCTCACAAAGCTAATTTGTTTGTAATAGAGTGAAAAAGCAAATTTGAAAAATAACTCCAGCAAAACCTTCTATGTGGTTGGAATCTCAATCCTGGGTTTCTGCTGATGGGACTAAAGTCGGGTAGTTTAAACCCCAGTAGTTCTCAAACAGCCGTTCTAAACTCACGATATTCCTATTTGTTTTAGCTCTGATCCCTTTTCTACCCAGTTCAGTCTTTAAGATGTAAAAGACTGCGATTCTTGACCAAATTAATAAAAGTCTATTGGTTGTTCAACATTTTAACAAATGTACACAACACAATTTTTTTGACAAGATGGAGTATATTTTTAATTTTTTAATTATATATTGTGCTTAGGTTATATGAAGATTGAAATTTGACTTTTGCTATAAGTTCTACATTTATAAGTAGTTAAGTAACAATAAAGCTGAATTTTCAAACTAAACTGTATTAAAAACCAGAGGCGAGCTGAAGAGAACAGAGAGATAGAGAAACAAATGACTCTAGATGATTTGAAATAATGTGCAAAGAAAGGAAAGTTCCTTTGTTTTTGTTTGTTGGAGGACTGGTGGATAAGTTGGAAATAATTTGTAGTCTCTTCCATATGAAAAACTGCAAAAATGGCAAAAAGCTGTGGCTTTATAACCCATATTCTATCTATTCTATAAATGTGAAAAACAAGGGTATGAAATCTGAATCTTCCTTTTAAAAGTGTTGTAGCTTTTTTTAATGTTCCTTGTGAGATGAAGGCAATACAGCTCAAAGGAAGAAAGTTCAGTGAATATCTGAACGTAGCCTGGAGGGGAGGAAGACCCGGAACGATTAATATGCAGGAGAAAATCTTGTCTTTAAAAGACTTAAGATTGGATTAAAGGTTCCAGAGCTAAAGATTAAAGCATATATAGAACGATCCAAAGTTTACGTCTAACTTCATGTTACTATATAAACATAAGAAAAGCTTTTCTTCACAGACACTCTCCATTTAATCTGACTGAACTTAATATTCAGTCTTTAAATAAGCAAAGCCGGAAGAAACATTCCCCTTAAATAGGTACCAATGTTTTACATTAAAACGTGGATCCATAAAGGATAACTATTATTATCTGAATTTAATTTCCCTCAAATGGAATAAATTGGCACAATACAAACAACAACAACAAGAAAATGCTATTCAAGTTTTTTTTTGTAATGTAAATAGGTTCTAAAAAGAAATAGATGTTCTAAATACTTTTGCAAGGCACGTGTAAGCAGGTAACCTTCTTTAAACATTGGCATGTTGTGTAAGATGGGCCCTCAGTAAATAAGGTTTATCAGTCCGGGTCAACTAAGTTGTAACAGACCACCTATCTCATGCAGCAGATTATGCTACAAATCCACTGAAATACCTCCTAAAGCCTGACTTACCTAACCTTAACCCAACTGCTGTTTAAGATTATTCCTTCTCTATGTGTGTAACTTTAAGAAAGGTGATTAGTCCTTACATCCCTTTATATGTTGGGCATAAATCCCTACATGGTTCTTCTGCATTCCTAAGTTCATAAGGATTCAACTCTAAATGAAACTTAGAATCAAGTAAGAAAACACAGCAAAAATGTCAACAAAGGGAAGCATGAGAAAAATATACCTACAAAAGTTTCTTTTTATAATCTAAAAGAGATAACAAAAAGACACAAAATTAATCTTTAAATCAGAAATCTTTAATTTCTGAACAACAATTATTTGTACTTGTATGCAATGTTTTTAGATGTGTCCTTTGAATTTATTAATTATTAATGTTTCATTAATTATTCTGTTTTTTATTATTTATTTGTTTTCATTTATGAATCAGTAATAAATATATTATATTTTACAGCTGAACTCTGAGTTTTATCCAAATTTATTGACATTTTATCTCAAAAATTAACTCCATAGTTACCTTTGCTAGCACAGTAACTAGCTCCTATGATGATATAGTAACTAAGATACTAACTCAGTTACTTTTTGGAAAAAGTAACTGTAGCTATAACAAGTTATTTTTTATCAGTGACATTGCTAACACTACCCAAGAGCCATTAAAAAACAAATTATGCCATAAAGTAGAAATATATGTTATTTTTTGGGTGTATAAAGTTGATAAAGCTCTAATACAAGCGTAGTGTGCTCTATGCAAAGGAAATGTTGGAATAAAAGGTTTCATTAACTTGATGATACCAAAATATTTGCTATAACAATGAGTTTGAAGCCCCTGATATATTGGATATTTATGGTCTTTCCATTTTTTTTAGGTCTGGTCAACAACCGCTTTGTTCTTAACTCTTCTTGAGCTAATTGTTCAGAACTTCAGAAGCAGCTTCAATGCTAGTTTTGTACTTATTTGAAAATATCTGAGCCAAGTTATTGATTTCAAAGGAAATTAAGTCATTTTTATCATCCAGAAAAAAACTAGAAAAAAATGTAGGATTAGACAGATCACTCACTGGACGATAATGGAACATATCCCACATATTATACAGGAAAATAGCTTCGTAATCCAAACCTTTAGGTTTGACCTGAATTTGGGGTGGACCTTAAGATTTCTGAATCATGTTTTTAACTTTGATGATGAAAAAATTCTATTAACACTAGGCTGTTTAACTACAGATCCTAAAGGCTCTCAGCATCTGGTGGCTTGTTTCATTGAAATCATGAGTTTAAATTGGGACATGTAACATGACCTAATGCGATTGCATAAACAAGCATGACATTTTCTAATATTTCCATGTCATGTCCTCATTTAACTAACTGCTGCCAGGTGACTGCAGCTACAACTCGACATACGGCAGATAAATAAAGAACAGCAACACAAGTGAAGGCCATCTAGAGAAAGCATGGACAAGTATGTCCTTAAAAATGGCTTGGTTACAATTTCTGATAAAAATCAACGTCTTCTGTTGTAAAAGCAGCACTTGACATTTATCAGAACAGAAACTCCTTTGTAGGCTTTGAAAAGAAAAATCGACTTGGCTCCAGGCTTGTCTGTTGTGAAGTCTGGTGTTAAGTAAGTTAAATGCATTCAGTGTCTCGTGATGTCGTTAGCTTTGTAAGGAGTCCTAAAGAAATCAGCCCAACCAATAACCTCAGCTCTTTGATTGTTTTACAATGTCTAACAATAACCGCTCTATGTATTTTGTTTTTATGTGTTCAGTATATCAAAGATTAGTGTGGGTATGAGCAATTTCTCTATTGAATTCTAATAGATGTACGAGGTAGCATTTCAACATATTATTTTAGTAGCTAACCATAAGCTAATTAGCTCTTAAGCTAGGAACGCTTGATTAGACACTAGCTGCTTAAACTGAGCCTCAAATTTTCTGTATCTCCTGCAGTTTAAGGTTTAAAGTAGTTTAAAGTTTATTGAATTTATCTAACCTATGTGTTTATTTATTGATTTGAATTAACAGGATAAGCCCCTTGAGATAAAGCTGTTTTGTTTTGTAGGGTTCTACAATAGAGAGAAAAACAAAACACAACAAAAAAAACAGACAAACAAGACGGATGCATCAGTATAAACCATACTAGAAATTGCAAACGGTGGCCCACACAACTAATCACTCCATACATTCACACAATCAAAGCTCCCCAAAATATTCTGTTAAACATTAAAACAATGTAACAGTTATCTGATAACTATTTATCTGATAATAACCCGAATAAGGTATTAGTTTAAATAAGCATTAATATTAAGACTAATACATTAAAATTCAAATTATAACCAGTGAAACTGTCCTCTGGAGGATGGAGGGAACCAGGAGAACAGTCAAAAATAGGAATTATTAATTGTGTTAAATCATTTTTCTTATAGAGAATGGAAAACAATAATTAATTGATAAAGAAGTTTCAAACAGTATGTAACTTCTTGTTTGTTTCATAACACTGATTTGAATCAAAAAGATAATTCATGAAGGTAGTTTACTATTAGGGTGATGGTAAGGAGGCCTTCTATCCTCAAAGACTTGCAGCCTGTCACCAAAAATGAATTGTCTAAATACTGGTGCAAAGATACAAGAAAAATTGTTAGCATTCTTAAGATAATACTGATAATTTTCCACATGATATTTCTTAATGAAACTTAAACAAAACCACTTGTGATTGCAGCAATAAATTAAGATATATTGGATTATTGCAAATGAGTTACAAAACTTGTACCACTGAAGCCTGTCTTAACTAGAGATTATTGCCTTATGTATAATGGGAGGCAAGGAATACTATTTCAAGCTAAAGAGACTCAAAGCAAAGTTGGAAAAAAAAGATTTTAATTGACATTAATGTAATAAGTTCTTTGAGGCTCGGACCCCAACAGAAGCCTTGATGCTGAGAATAGGCCTGGGCATTGGTGGTGGAATAAGTTGGAGGATGAATGAGAGTGAGAACAACCTGAGAGGAGATTGGTGGAGGTAGGGAAATGTTAATCTGGTGTGCAGGAGAAATACTGGACATGGAGTTTATGAAGAAGATCTTGGATGAAGATTAACTTCAGAGAGGGTGCAATCCTGATGTCGATTGACTGGAACTTTGAGCGTAGCAAATCCAAGTGATCCAGCTGAGGCTGATTAGAGTAATCCAGGTGGAATTTGTGCTTCAGCTTCATTTAGCAAAGCTTACTTATTCCTGTGTACCTTGCAAAGTAAGTATTTGGTTTCTATCATGCTGGATGAAGACCTTACCATGAGGGAAAATAATAATTTATAGAGAGAGGACCATCTTTGTTAAGTTTGAGGAATAGATTTTTGAAGTGGGAGCATATAAGTGCTTGGTGGAACATAATAAAGACACAGAATTGCCCACATTTTTTTCATTAAAACCCACAAAATGTATACTTTATTGGAATCTTATGTGAAAGATCAACACACAGTGTACACAATTGTGAAGTAATATGAAAATTGCACACCGTTCTAAGATGTGAATGTGTTTTGTTTTAACTCGTTCCATTGCACCCATGGCATTTTGATTGGGATCATTGTTACTGGAAGGTGAATCACCACCACCACTTTTGGACTCATCTGACCAAAGCTCCTCCTTTCACATTTTTCCCGTTTCATCAACATGGCTTTTGCCAAACTGCAAAATGTAACTTTTATAGTTTAGTTTTATCAGGGTCCTGGGTTTTTGTGCCTTTCTTTTGTGTTTTTTCTTTCATTTTTTGATCACTAGATGGAGCCAGCGGCTGTGGTTGGACTGGTGAAATTCACAAGGATGAGACCAATTAACTGATCTGAGGGTATTTATAAGGAGTTGTTTGATGGTGCTTCAGTGCCTGAGTGTTTGCCTTCAATGGTATCTATGTTTTTCTTCTGTCTCTCAAGGTGCTCAACCTTTCCAAGGAGCCCTGAGGGATTTCTGTTGAAGTCCATCTCAGTTCTAGTTCAGAGCTTCTTCAACACCATGGATTGTTACCCACTGGTTGCCACTCCCAGAAATCACTCCTTCCTGCGAAACAAACCTCTCAAACCAAGTTTTCTGCCGGTAGTCTCAAGCTTCTACAAACCCCTTCAGGTACGGTCAGCCTGCTGGCCTCCAACCTGGTTCAGCTCCATCTACACCCTCTTGTCCACTGATCTTAAGTTCTTAAGGAGATTAGAGATCCTCTGTGGATGTATAAGGACCTTTATTAGGAAAACCCTGACAAGCTCAAGCCCTCCTGGAGCCATTCAACTCACTGCTACATGAGGCGATCCACACACTGTTGCTCTCGGAGTGGAATATTCCTCGTTGCAATCTGTTTGCATCCTTTAATAAACCTTTTAAGCTCCTATTGTTTCCTGAAGTGTTCTGCGTTTGGGCGAAGAATAAGTACCCAATATGACAAGTTTTGACTTTTCTAATGATTACTGTGGAGAGATTTCCCCACCTGAGCTGTGGATCTCTGCGGTTCATCCAGAGTGAAAAAAAGCAACTTTGCTGCATCTCTGATCAGTGGTCTTCTTGTTCAGCCTGTAAGTTTAGATGGACAGAGTTATCTTGGTAGGATTACAGCTGTGCCACACTCTTTCAGTTCTCAGATGAGGATGAAGAGTGATGTGTGAGATGTTTAGGACTTGGGATATCTTTTTAAAACCTGAACCTGCTTTAAACCTCTTCACAACTTCATTCCTGAGCCATCTGTGTGCGCTCCTCAATATTCCCTTGGCCAATTATCCAATTATTAAGGCTGTCACAAAGCAGCAGTATTTGAATTGAGATCAGTTTACACAGATCGGGTTAGTACCACCCTATAAGGGTGAGAGAGTTTTATTTATATATATATATA
>JAUZNJ010036692.1:0-11752 GCA_034780135.1 Jordanella pulchra
TAATGGATGGATGATGGATGGATGGATGATGAATGGATGGATGATGGATGGATGGATGGATGGATAATGGATGGATGATGGATGGATGGATGATGAATGGATGGATGATGAATGGATGGATGGTTGGATGGATGGATGATGAATGGATGGATGATAGATGGATAGAACTTGGTTAGATAGTGTAATACTCCAGGCCCAGACAATGCTATAAATACCCTCCAGTCTTTTTCAGTCCAGGTAGGAAAACATGTGGACCATCACACCCCCCACCCTCCCCTGACCTACTAAAACACTCACTCACACATCTCACCTTTAAAACACAATGAATACAGCAAATCAAACATCTGAAATTCAACACCATACCCGACTTTTCACCATCATCTTTTCCAGCTCTTTGCTGATATCTGAGAACGTCGGCCTCTTGTCTGGTTCTTGTTTCCAACATCGCAGCATGAGGTTATACCTACAGAGGGAAAATGTTTCAGACAGTGAAATACATATTGCTTTCTTTTAGCCTTGGAAAGGCAGAGGGAGGTTATGGCACTCAAAAGAAATGAGGTGATGCTAGAGGGGACACGACGAAGTAAAGAAAGAGAGCTCACATTTCCTCCGAGCAGTTCTCTGGTCTCTCCATCCTGTAGCCAGTCTTGAGGAGGTTAAACAGGCGTTCTGGAGCGATACCTGGGTATGGATTTCCCCCCAGGGTCACTATCTCCCACAGCAGCACACCAAACGACCAACTGGAGGACAGAGAAAAATGGGTCAGAAAAAAACAAACAGATGCATTGCATCATATGGTCAATGCTATGATCCGCTGTGTCTTCTCAAAGCCGCAGCAGATCACACCATACAGTGGTTTTCACCTTTTAAAAACTTTACTGTAAATAGGCTCCATATAAATAAACTTCACTAAATTCTAGGTGAATCTATGTATATATTTGAGCCGACATGTAGAACACAGTAAACCTATGATCAGAATAGCAGAGTCAGACTTTCTTTGCGAAACACCACAACATTTCGTAAGATGAAGACAGAACAACGGTAAAACATTTTTACTGTATTGCAAAAGATTTAGGAAGTGAATGCTTCACTATGATAAGAAGTGAAAGTAGGAAATGCAGCTCAGCAACATATGAATATATGTTTTTCTTTTTTTGTAACACTTATATATTTTGGATCAACTTTTTTTATTAAAGAAAATATGATTAAATAATTGATATTCAATTGATATTCATAATTATATTATGGGAAATGAACTATCAAAACTACCCTGGCCCTATGAGAAAGAGTAATCATCCCCTTATCGTGTTCCATCGTTACCATTGAAGACTTGTGATAATCAGCCTTAAATCTTTTGGATTGATGTGGATGATTTTTGATTTTGTGAATTATGTTATTGTTAAGGCTTTACTGGGTTAGTTATAAACTGGTTAATGCTGTTGACTGGAAGAGGGATCTGAGACCTCTCCTTCTAGTTTACTCATGTTCTGAGATAAATATTTTTTCTCTCAACTACATAATCAAATTTACGTATTGTTATTTAATGAATCCCTTTAAAGTCATTACTGGTATTGTAGTTGCATAAAACTACTGTAAATGATTAACTTATACTCACACGTCGCTTTGAGTTGTGTAAATATGATCGAATAAAGACTCTATAGCCATCCATTTCACAGGTATGCGGCCCTGAGGGACAGAAAAAGGGCTTCATTGTTTTTTTAATGCTACACACAAAACTTTGAATTTACCAGAATCAGTCCTTTTTCTTTCCTACCTTGCTCCTCTTAACATAAGAATCCTCCTCATAAACATCCCTCGACAGACCAAAGTCAGAGATCTTCATCTTTCGTCCCTCAGCGACAAGGACGTTTCGTGCAGCCAGGTCTCTGTGAACAAGCTGTCAGAAATGAAATCAAATCATGAGTTACTTACAGGGGGGTAAGACCACAGAGCAAATAGTCTATTTGTGCCTGGCTCATGTCTGAAGATGTTGCTTCAATATTTCATTACAATTGCATCCATTTATTTATAGTGCACCAGTCCCTATTTTAACAAAACATCCCCACAATATGATGCTTCTACCTTCATGCTTAATTTTCGCAGCATGAAATAAAAAAATAATAAAACAACAAGCATGATGGCCAGGGGGTTTCTTCAAAAATGAACATATTTGAATCTGCTTTTCTCTGCAATCTCTATTTTTGTTTCATTTGGAGAAGTGGTTTCTTCCCCTTTGAATGCTGTATATAATGAGCAGCTTCAGTCAGCATCTTTACAAAGGCCTTTTGCTTTGCTTTTCAAGATGATATACATCATTTGCACAAAAACACGTCCAGTCCTGTCTGGATGGTGGTTGTACGATGGTCTGTGGCTTGTTTGAAAAGTAGACTCTTTAGAGTTCCTGATGATGCAACACATCAAGTGGTTTGTTTGAGGTGTTGCCTTTAAAACCTCACCAGTGTCTGAACATTTCACTCCTATGATGTTTATTAACCCACCAACAGCTCGCAAAGTCATGACATTATTACCTGGGTTTTTACAAATTGCTTAAAGGCTTAGTAATTAAGTTTATCTAAACTTCTGAATTTAAAGAAATTAAAATAAAAGAGTTCTCTTTTCAATCTAGTGAATAGCTAAGAGAAATAACTTTGATCATCCTAACTGACTTCAAACAGGGAATTTTTAATTTGTTCAAACATTAGACAATGTGGTTTGTTTTTATAAGTTTGTGTAAATATCTGGTTTCAGCTCAAATTGTCTCATCATTCTAAGATGCCTAAAATTGGGTTTAATTGCCAAACATAGTGCTATTTGTTTTATCATTGGTTATAATAGATGTGAGTTGTTATTTCAGTCTAAATGTTCAGATTCTAGGGAATTTATGAACAGCAAACCCACATATGACTGTTTGTTGACTACCTTCATTTCTGCCAGGTACTGCATCCCTCTGGAAATCTGCCATGAGAAGGAGATAAGGTCTCCCATGGTGAGTGCTCGGTCATCTGGGTTCTCCAGGTAGCTGGAGTTTCTGTTTGCATCCCTGCCCATGTAGCTTGGGCCAACTTTCCTGCTCTCACGCAGGAAATTACGGAGCGACCCAAATTTGGCGTACTCAACGATGAGGTACAATGGACCTATTGAGAGAAATGCAGCACTTAGGCGGAGAGCAACACGCTAACAGACTAAAGGTGGAGCGAGCGAGGCCTCACCGTCCTGGCTGCATGCTCCATACATCTTTATGACATGTGGGTGGTTGACTTGCTTCAGGAGAGTGAACTCTGACAGAAGGTCACGCAGCTCGGTGTGAGAAGCATTTTCTGTTAAGAGGGAAAGCAGAAAAGCAAACAGATGAAACAACTGATCTTGTTCAGACTCTCACTCCTCATTTATCATCATTGCTTCCAGGCTTGTTTTACCTTTAAGCATTTTCACGGCCACAGTGGTGTAACCGGCTTTCCCTTTTAGTCTGAATGCCGTTGCCTTGACGACTTTCCCAAACTCTCCTTCGCCTAAAGTCTTTCCAAGTACCAGGTTTTTACGAGGAAACTCCCACTTTGGATCCTCCTGTTAACACAATGACATGGCATTTATTTTCTCAAAGGACCCGACAGGATACAGAAAGTGATAAAAGTCTGATTAAGAGTCTTACTGGTATTTTAAAGGTGTCTGGCTCTATGGAGTCCTGTGAGCCCCTTCGCACGTTGTTGGCAGGGAAGCTGATGGGGTAAGACTGAGCTGGCCGGCGGAAGGTCATCTCAGCGAACGCGATAGGAGCCTTGGGTGAGTTCTTGTGGTAGCGGTGGATGAAGTAAGAGGACAACAGGACGGAAATGATGAAGCAGCAGAGGAGAGCGGTGGCGACGATGGTCTTACACATGTCATCACAAATCACGTCCTGGAATCCTGATAAAAAAGGATTTAATTATTTAAAGTTTATTATGGACGCATCTTAATTGTCATCATCAAATATTCTAATAAAATATGGTAAAAACTATATGAAAACCGTAACAATTTCTGCAGAATATGAATGTATTTTTTGTAAGTTTTTGAAGCTTTAGCAACTGTTAAATTTAATCAAAACGTTTTTAGTAACACATTTAATAAAAGTATCTACAGGTTCTGGTAAAGTATGGTTTTCATTACGCTTACTTACTGCATGTTAAATGTTGTGAGACCAGTTTGTAAGGTTAATAAATGTAAATGAATTCTAGAAAACTGTGTTCTATGAGGTCTCTGATATTAACTATTAAGATCCCTCAGCATTACCTGTAAGTTCCACTTTTTAATTTCTAAGTTCTGGAAAGCAATCCTTTAATATTTGGGCTGCAAATAAAATATGCAGGTTCCATGGGCGTTTCTAGACAGGGGCTGATAGGGGCCCCTGTAGAACTGCCCCTGGCTCCTGTTATTGCTACTGTACTGAAGACATAATACTAAATCAATTTGTTCTGACGATTTGTTCTGCTTTATGATCGATCTCTTGCCTCAATTTCTTTCTTTTTTTTAATGGTTGAAAAGAAATACTAGAAATGAAGCTCTTGTACTTTTAGCTTTAGCTGTAATGAGATACGATCACAGTTTTCAACCCGCTTCATCAGAGGAGTGCAGCCTGCAGTCCCAGAGCCATCCTTTGGTTCTCTTAACATAATAAATGAACTACTGCCCTTTTTCGTTAAGCTCCAGTGAAAAAAACACTGGTCCCATTCTGCTACCCCTTTAAATGTTGGTCTAGAACCACCCCTGGCAGGTTCCTTTAAAGGTAACATTAAAGCTTAATCATAGAAATCTATAAATGCCACAAAAAATGATAAGGAAACAACGTTAAAGTTAATATTAACAGCCTTCAAATTTAAACAAGTTTGAGTTTTATAACCATGAACGTGACTAGTAATGTCCAGGAAAGTGCTGTGTAAGTCAGAAAGAATGACCTTTCATAGAATAACCTGTGAAAGGATTCTGGGTGGCTACTGGTGTGTCTTACTGTTTTCTGCTCTTCCAGATGAAAATTTTACCTTCCTGTCCTCACATTTTTATTCTTTTAGATAAAGCGGAAAGAAACTAATCTAAACTTTAATGTATCTTATCAGATGGGTGGAGATATATGTCTGATACACAATGAAGAACGACTCCATAACAACCCAGACAGTCTCCTCTTCTCCCACTTACTGTTTTTGGACAGAACAGCCTCGGCGTCTGCGTTCTCACAGAAGCATTTCTCAGAGAAGCAGTAGCAGGTCCCATAGCCAGCTCTAATGCCGCTTCCACTCAGACCTCGTTCGTGGCCTCCAGTTATACTCTCCGCTGCACACACAAAGAAAATCGACGTAATCTACAGGTGATTTCAGCCGATGTCTGAAACGTAAAGGAGCTTTAGGAGTCTTAGCATCAGGGCATGTTGTTTCGTACTTGTGCAGTCCTGTGGGCAAATCGACAAGTCTTTGCTTTCCACAGCATCACAAACGCTATCCGGACAGGTTCGCAGGTCAGGGGAGCAGGTCGAATAATTTTCAGATATTCCTAGAAAAGAAACAAAAAAGTGATTAAAAGATGATGTTTATTTTTCTGTCTTTTAATTTTAACTTTGCTATTTTATTATCGGATTTGGTTTTGCTCTGTGATGGAAATCTTTTAGTCATAAGACTCATGATGTAGGCTAAGATAAACATGGATAACATAAATCACTGAGAAGTTAATCTGTTTCAGTTAAGCTATCACTGAAGTCGTGTTTGCATGAAGAGGAGCCGCCTGTGTTTCTGCTGTGGCATCAATGGACCCAAGATTTCTTCAACAGCAGCTTTCAGCTTTTCTGCATTCTTGAGTTTGATGTCTATTACCTTTTTTTCTTTCACTAAACTTTCCATCTTTATGTTGTAAACAACCAGCTTGATGATCAATTTTCGCAGCTTAAATATCCTTTTTTTTTCTTGGTCTTATGTATCATTTAAAGTTTCTGGGAAGCTGAATTTGAGGCTATAAAAACACAAGAATCAGAACCAGCATAAATGAACACTTTGTGTAAAAGTCTATATAATATGTGTTTTTTTAGCATTTTTATATCTAATTACTGAAATAAGTTAAATTTTAAATTATGATATATAATTTTAAGAGTAGTTTGGATTGATTTCCTTTTATTTCATGATGTTAACAGGTTGCATGAATACAAAGAACCTCAGCCTGGTTTCATTTAGTAGTTGTATTTGGATAAGCGGTACCTTTCTCAGAGCCTTGTCTCCACTGGCAGGTCCCAGTTGTAGCTCCCAGCCCTTGAGACGACTCACACTCATCCTGTTGTCTGTTCTCTGCACAGGACAGCAGCTGCTGGCTCTCCTGACTGATGTTTGCTAGATGCAAAAATGTAATAAAAAAACAACAAAAAAACCCCATCAAACCAAATCTATAGGCTTGGTTTAGCAGCTGAATGCAGTCTGTGCTGAATTAGAGTGGGGTTGTTTACCTTCACTGTGGAGTAAAATACGGATCTGAGTGCTGGTCACCAGCTGTGTGTGTTCCTCCTGAGCTACAACTGTGTACTCCAGGTCCTGACACCCTGGCCTGCTCAGTGCATGAGAGTTATTAACGTATAAAAGTCCCAACATCCTGTCTGGGGCCTGGGTGATGCTTATAGCAGAATAGCATGACAGCATCTCAGCCGATATGTTTCTATCAGGCACCTCCAGCTGGTAAAAGACACTAAAGCCATCAAACTCCAGGCAGTTTTCCACACAGATTCTTCCAACCTGACAGGAGGAAGAAATAAAAGAGATTACAGTTTTTATGTTTGCTTGGTTTGAGGACATCAAGTTCAGATTTGTTGTGGATTTAAAAACCGTCCACCTCAGTGTGATTATTTACACTCTAATGCAAGATTTTAATGCTTTCTCTGTGTTTAATTTGAATCAGATTTTATTGAAAAAAAGAAGAAGAAAAACTTTTTAAAGTTTTGCCTGTTAGTTTCAATTCTGGAATCCAGACCTTTCCAAAAACTTCACTCATTTTACCCTCTAAGTCATTATTTTTTTTATGTTTTAGAACAGGCTTCCTTAATTACAGTCTCTGCTTTAACACACCAGAGTCTAATAATCAGGTCATTAGCAGGATTCTAGAGAACTTGGCTGCAAACTGAGGAGATAATTGAACAATGGTATTCAGGTGTGGAAGTAGAGATGCATCTAACATGTGAAAAGCTGATCTTTTCCTCGTTTTGATCAGAGTCTCTATATCCTTAAGTCGGCCTGGAGGATATGGCTAAAATGTATAACATGATACATTCTTAATTTCAGTCGATTCAATATCATTTCGATATCGATGTATAGAAAATAAAAGCCGTAGAAAGAAAACCAAGAATGCCCACAAAAGATGTTTATACAAACTTATGACAAATAGTTTGGCATGTTTATAAAAATCATCCAACATAACATTCAAGAAATATTAGCTTTGAGAAACAAAACTACATAAAACTACATGAAAAGGGTATTTATAGACTGATGTATATAGAAATATCAGAAAAGTTATATAATTGATATTGAATTAAACCATATTGTGATATATGTTTATATTAAAATATTGTCCAGCTCTATTCTAAAGGCAAGTAGAAATCCTGAGAAGATTGAATGCTGTTATTATTATTTTTTACTATTCCTTTCTTGCAGATTTATTTGGTTTTTAGTTGAATCGGACAGAATTTGCGACACATTAAAGAAAAAACAAAACAAACCCCTATTTAGGCTACAAAAAAAAGTCCATTTAACACAAACGTGTAAAATACTCACAGAATTATGTAACATTTGTTATTACTCAATTTTAGTGAGCGTTTTTAAAAGAAATAATTATTTTTTGCAGGTCACCAAGCTAAAAGATCTTTTATAAAAAGATAATATTATCAATAATCTTATCAATGTTTGATCAAGTATATTATTGTTTCCTGCAGATTTGAATCAATGCAGATTTGTAAACCTATTAGGAAAAGGAGATTTTCTAAGACAAGATACTTTATGATAAGCATTAATAAGTACCTGTGCATACACTGAAGCTTTGCGGGACAGAGAGAAGACATATGAGACGTTGGTGAAGTGGATCTGCACTGGTAAGATGGTGACGTTGAAATGCAGCAGCACGGTTCCCTCCAGACCAGGATAGGTGGTGTCATTGACAAGGTAGTCCAGATATACACTACGATTCTCAGTTATGTCCAGACTCCGCTTCAGGATTAACTCTATAATGACAAAAATATTTTATTTTGAAGTAACAGTTTCTTTATTTGAAGTAAATCTCTTTCTGTCTCCTTTTAATAACTTACGGTAGTCATAGACTGACTCTCGAATCCCACCAGGAGACGCTCTCCTTTCACTGAAGGTGCCTTTTATGTCAAATGTGTCCTTAACCCAGGGATCACTGGTGAGCAAAGTCCCCACATACCTGTTGTGACTCAGGTCTTTAGGAAAGAGGGTGGTTAAGTCCCTATCAAAGACAAACAAGGTGCCAAAAGTTGCTCCCTGTAAGAGTGAGAGGACAAAAGAATAATTTAAGACTTTAAATAAAAAACAAGATTCAGATCATTCAGTTAAGATGTAGCTGAATTGCTTCCCACCTTTGTCCGATTAAAACTGATCACGACGTCCACGGTGTCGGTTCCGTTGACGTACGGCGCGTTGTCGTCCTCGTCGTCCACAAATACATCCAGCGGGGTTTCCACCTTGGTGATGACAGTCTCTGTTTGGACCCTGCAGACCAGCAGCAGTCTGTAGTTTTCACTTTCCTCCCGGTCCAGAGGGGCGGTTACCACCAGCTCAGAGGTGTTCCCGTTGACGGCGAATGGAGCAGGGGTCTCTGCAAACGACGGCAGCGCAAAAACAAGCGGAGCTTTCAGTTACAATCGAAACTTTTCCACAGCACCACTACGGAAAATATAAATCTGTATTCCTCAAAAAAAAAATTGCCTTCCAGCGGGGCAATGACCTTAAACATGCAGCCAGAGCTATAAAAGAAAGGCTGTTGGAATGGCCTAGTTAAAGTACAGACTTCAATGCAACTAAGAATCATAGTCGGTAATTTAAAATTAATGTTAACAGATGCTCTTAATCTAATCTGAGCGACTTTAAACCATTTAGCAAAGAAGAATGAAGAAAAAAAGAAAGAGCAAAGCTGGTGGAGAGAAAATACCAAAACAAGCTTTAAAAATGCTTTAATTCAACGCACAGGTTTGCTGTTTGTAGTTTAATCAGTAGGTAAAAGGTTTTTATTTGCTCCAATCATCCCTGACGATTTACCTGACTCCACGCTGTAGGAGATGGTGTAGTTTGGACAGACGCTGAGTCTGGTGAGCCGTCGAAGCTGCCGGAGAACCCCAGGGAACCTGTTTTCTATGATATGGGGGTTGGACGTGTCTCTGTGCGGGAAGCAGAGCTCCTTCATGTCAGTCTGGGAGCACTGCGGCATGGAGCCGTTGACAAAGTCCAGAGTGATGTGAGCTGAGTTTCTGGTGATGCAGGCAGGCCGCCTGCTGAGGTTATTTAGAGCCATGACTTGAAGAGAAAGTCTTTTAGCTGGCCACGAGTTTTGATCTGATGAGACCGAAACAAAGAAAACAAACAAAAGAAGCAATTTAATCTCAAGTTGCACGCTTTTGCTTTTTGATGACTTTGCTTTTCTTTGTGGGTATGCAATTATGTTATACAGGCAGAGGAGACCTGAACAAAGAGCCAAAGCATTATTAGCATGCATAGAGCGTAAACATCAGGAAGTGCATTTACTCTCACAAGGAGAGGTTTTTGGCAGGGTAACAGGAATATGCATCAGCATCAGAAAACTCATTTCCAGCTCACACAGTGAGGCGAAGTCTGTATCATCCAGCATTTTGCTCAGGGAGAGCTCTCCGGTTTGGACGTCCATCTGGAACCAGGACATGTAGCCTGGACGTCTGCCTCCACACAGGTAGAAATGTGGCCGCTCAGATCGGCTGTCCAGCATGGCGTGGACCTGTAGGATGGGCGTCCCAGCTGGCTGTCCCACATACACTGTCTCAGTGTATTCCTTCTGAGGAAAATACAACCCCACCACTCCTGTAGAGAGAAGACGGTGAAAAGCAGGGAGATCAGGAAAACTGAACTATATCTTTGTGTCTTTCCAGAAGTGCAGGTCTACATGTGTTTGCTGGATCTGGAGAAGGCTAAGGACGAGGTCCCTGAAAGCAGTTTCTGAAAGGTTTCTCCTAACAGAAACTGCTTCTCTTTACCTCCATCATCACATCCCCATGTCCCTGATCCTGGTGTTTATGGAAATATAACTAGGCCTCTCATTCATAAGGTTATCTAGGGTTGAGAACATCGTTGTGTCATCTTTTATTTCAGCAAATAATGTGGTTCTGTTGTCATCTTCAGGCCACGATCTTCTTCCTGCTTTGAACGATTTACAGCTAAAAGTGAATCATCTGGGTTCTGCTCCCTCTGGGTCAGAGGTCAGTCTTTACCTCAAGCAAACCAAGTTTCCCAGTGCTGATAGGAGGTATAGACAGATTAGGGCCTTGTCTGCTGCACTGCAGGTGAAGCTCCAATCTGTTGTAGAGATAAAGGCAAACTTCTTGATCTACAGATTTATTCATACTTCTTCATTCTGGCCCTCATTGTTAGCCGTGAGATATGGATCACGTTTGAAAATAGTGTTCCCCCAGAATAAGCTAAAGAATGGCACTGGGAAGAGGAATGTCTGGGTTTCCCTTCTTTTATTCCATCTTGGATAAGCCCCAGCTGATGGTTGGAGGCATATCAATCACAGCTGGTATCAGAAAACGACACCGTCTGACCAATGAATGAACATGAATACATACATGGAAAGTGACAGGTCCCGTCTTTGTTTGCTGCCCTCATAGATCTTTTCTCTTCCCTGCCACCGGAAATTTGAAAAAAGGTTCGAATGACACTTAATGCATCCCCTTTTAATGAATCTCTCATGCAGTCAATACTGTGTGGTTTCCCATTCTCCTTGCCTTCACCTTGGGAAGTTTAATTACAAAGGACAACATGATCGGGCTGAGGAATGAATCATTCCCTGCCGGCGTGTTCTGTGAATGTGTGTTGGGATAATCCATAAAGCCCTGCGGCGGTGAGCTGAGTGTTTTACAGGAAAAAGGAGATGTGTTCCTCCTGTAATTATATTCTTGTTGTGTTCCTCTTTGACGACGGCAGGCGACCATTTAGGGAATGCTCTAATGTCATTAGCAGAGAGCAAAACTAGATTTTCTATTTCTGCCGGTGTAGTTTGAGGCCTCGGCTCCTGTTTCAGGCATTGATCTAATTTGGCTGGGGTTGGATGACAGGAGGCCAGGCTGATAGGTGAAATGTGGCCGCTCCTTCCTGAAACACCGAGATACACTCAATGAAGCCACTGACCTTTTTATTAAAAGGGTTCTTGAGGCAAAAACAAACAGCAGGTTGTTAGGAGCAGTGGCACTGCTGCAAACGTTTGAACAATGATTTAAAGCTGAAAAAAAGTTGGATCAGTTTGTGCAAAAAATAAAAGGTCACTGATTGCAGTAAAAAGACAGAAAACAAATAATATACAATTATTTTTAAACTTTCAGAGAAATCTGAAAATAGGTGGAGCCAGTTCCTAAAACACCTGAAAATCCATCCATCCATCCGTCCGTCCGTCCGTCCGTCCATCCATCCATCCATCCATCCATCCGTCCGTCCGTCCGTCCGTCCATCCATCCATCCATCCATCCATCCATCCATCCATCCATCCATCCATCCATCCA
>JAUZNJ010036693.1:0-11752 GCA_034780135.1 Jordanella pulchra
CCACCCCCTGTTGAATGCCTCAGTGTGTTTCTCAAATAAAAAAATAAGTAAACCAGAAATCTTTGTTTATTATTGGTACTATGATTTTGGAAATACATTCTTCATTGGACCCTTAGGGTAAAAAAAAAATATTTGGAGAACAGTTATGTAAGCAGGGTTTGACAGAACTGAAATAAACTGACCATCCTGAAAAATGATGAGTGTGAAAAGATCAGAAATGATTTTCAAACATGAATTAAATGGAAGAAGACAACCAGATGAGCTCTTTAGTTTTTGCTTTGGAATAAACTAAGGAAGTCTACTGGCTCTTCCTGACCCTCCTTTATCTCTGCGTCCGAGCAGAAGCTGGGGGGGTTGAGACGATCAGGTTCTTCAATCCCGATGACGTTGTTGAAAAAGCTAATAGAAGCAGATTCAGGAATTATAATGCTGAACTCAGAGATGTACATTTTAAATGAATCATGGTTGTGAAATTAAAACCAACCTTGTCAACACCCATCCAAAATCTTTTGTTTGGTAGGCATTGCTGACAGGAATGCAGCCAAATTCTGTGACCGTTGCCATGTACTTTCCTGAAAGAATAGAGAATAAATTTGTTCATAAAATGGGCTGAATGCCAAGGAACTTGGTTTGATAACCAAGGAAGCTGTAACCATACCCAGGCCTCTCACCTGACTTGTCTGGTAGATCTCCTGTCCAGGTGTTAACCAGGAGGCCTTGTCCAGGTCCGGATGAACTTCCCAATACAACCTGACCTAACAGAGAGGCGTCCTTTGGAATAGCAAGCGGATGAAATTCTACCTTCAGAGGCTTCTTTGTACAAGTGCGGTTGTGTGTATGGATCTCATACATGGCAGCCTGATTAGGAAAGAAGAGTGAGAACAGTAAAAGGTTTCAGATAGGTCAGGTGGAAAAATATGGAAAAGTGGCTGGAAGAAAACAAATTGATGGAAGAAACACCCTTCAAGCTTAAAGAAGAGGGTGTTCTGATTGGCTGACACCACCATTAACCTTTTTGACCATAAAGCGTACAGCATATTGAATGCTTTATGCGTTGAAAAACTAACACTTTACATTTCCCTAAAAGCACCATCTCCACTATGAGCCATGGCGGTGGCAGTGCCATGATGTAGGGATGTTTATCTTGAGCAGGGACAAGGCAAAAACAAGGAACCCCCTTCCCTTGTGTTTTCAAATCTCTTGTCCTAATGGCATATTACCAACTGGAAAGAAAGAAAACAATGGTGACAAAATATTTAAAATGATCCAACCTCATGTGTTACTACATTACTGTACATTAGATCCTACCTCGATCATTCATTACGGATGCTTAACTTTGTAGTTAGGTATCATGTTATACAAGGTTTCAGCGATGAGAGCATTACAGTATTTATATCTCACATCTAAAGGTTGATTGCTAGTATTTAGATCATCCTTGGTCTTAAAAACTGCTGGTCAATGAGAGAATATGGCTTTCTTTGGCACTAACCAGAGGTAATCATTTACCATTGCTCCATTTCATTTGGTTTGCTACTGCTTTATGTTTGATTTTTATATAGGACTGTTTCTTCTGAACACATTCATGGTGGTGAGATTGTGGTTTACTAAAATTACACACATTTCTAAATATTTTTAAATATTAAACTCTGACTTTACATTCAAACAACAGATTTCACCTGCTGGGAATAATGTTTTTTCCATTTTCACCTCTTATCAATAGTAAAATATCAGTAAAAAGGATGTTTTATCATATGAATGTGTTGGTTACCTCTCTGTAGAGCAGCAGGGCATCGTAGGTGAAGGACTTATTCTCATAGGCGCCTAGCTCCATGAATCTTACTCTGTGTCCCAGCCCATCATACAGGTACCTGGCGTAGGTCCACAGCTTTTCATTCTGTGTGGACTTTAGAGTCAAAGTGTGAGTCTATGAAGATCACTTAATGTGCATAAAATACATCTGCCTCATAGCTCAGCTCATGTTTTTACTTAGTTAATGAAAACCTTACCACAGTAAGAGCTCCGGAGAGAAGGGGAGGACTTCCTGTGTGGAGGAAAAACATTGTATTTTTTTCATTAAAATGCAGATTTTGTTTTGAAAATCACCAAGTGACAGCAATATTTAGTCTAATATCTGTTTAAGAAGAGTAAGTGAGACATGATAAACAAATGTTGAGAAAAAATAATAAATTAGAAGCTCATTTTAACTTAAAATATCTCCTTACCGCATGGATGGGGCTTATTTGCCAGACAGGCTGCCAGCAAACATGTGAGCAAGACAAGGAGTCTCATATTTCTGGAGGAGCTGATCTGTTCACTATCTGAAACACTGTGCAGTTATAGGTGAGGGCTCACCTCCTTATAAACACTCAGAGCCTCAGAAACACAGACGTTTGTTTCCTGGTTTTAGTTCCCGCCCACAGCTACACAGGTTGAGGCCATAAATAAAACAGCTGCTCTCAGAACAGCTAGTCTCTGTATATTGACTATAGTCTGGTTAATGTTTCATTGAATAAGCTTTTAAAACTCAAAGTTTTTTTTTTCTTTAGGCAATTTAGTATTTGGACTAAATGCTGAAACTGAATGTATGAAACAAAAACTTGAAATATGCTCCTGTTTTTGTTCAGCATGAGACTTTTCACTCAGTGGAAGGTTTGGCTGTCAGTGGGGGGCTCCAGTAGGTCAGGGATGAAAAATGTTTGCGCTCTCAAAGGAGAGGACGCTCCTAAACTCAGGACTGGATTTAAGCTGACAAGGCTCTCGTGGTGTGAATGTGTAATGCATGACACCATAGTCATATGACAGAGGGGGGGAGTAAACGTAATCACGGGACTAAAGCACCTGCAGGGGACTTTGACTTCTGCTGAATTATAGATTTACCTAAAAATCTTTATACATTATATGGTGATTGTGCAGATTTAAGTACTGGTATTAGTATTCAAGTGATTTGTGCATTTATTGTTGTGTCTGGTTTACAATAAGTTGCAGCATGAACTGAAATTCTTGGAGCAGAAAGATATAAAAAGATCTCTTCTCTGCCATTAGAAATTAATCTAAAGCACGATTCATCAAAAGTAACTGACATCACAAGAGCTGTTTCAGTGTCAACAAATACAAATGAAATAATAGCTTATAAAATCTTGCATTTTAGCTATTTTTCATCACATTTACTTAATTGAAATCCTTTTTTTCCTTAAAGTGATTTCTTCGGTTTGTATTGTAATTTTTTTTTACATTTTATTGTCCTTTTTGCCATAGAAAAGCAATATATTTAAATTAAATTATAGATGGAGTTAAAACAACTCAAACAACTCAAAGTCAAATATTTTGTTTTATGGTTACAAGATCTGAAAAAAACACAATCTGGACCTTTGTGGGTTTTGAAAAAGATTCTACTACACAAAAGTGAACAACAACAACAACAAACAAATAATAAAACACATACAAAATAAATCAGATTCATCACTGTTTATTTGTCAAACAAAGATGGAGGCAAAATGAACAATGCTGTGTTGATACTAGGTACAGGAACCTCCCTTCACTCATCTTTACAACAGTGTTTCAGTATCTGTGCAGCAGGTTTCATCACAGCAATTCAGTCAAGTTGAAATCTCAACTGTGTTGATACTTCAGCTGTTGAACAGATGGCTCCACAGTAGAATCTGGACATTTTACTACAACAATGAATTAAACAACTCAGTGGCTACAAGGTGCAAAGATCATGCAATCTGGTGACCGACATGGTGGTTGCTCCACCTCCACCACCATGTTGGTGTGATGTGTTTGACTGTTATGCAATATTAGTGGCTTGTTTTCCATTATTGCCAAACTTTGGTTTGATCAGTTCAAAAGTTCTGGGATGACTGAACCCCACGAGACCCCTTTATTTGATCAATATCATCACTATTTGTTTAGAAAATTTTCTATCTATCTATCTATCTATCTATCTATCTGTCTGTCTGTCTGTCTGTCTGTCTGTCTGTCTGTTTTGTTTTTGATATTCTTTAGATATGCTCACTGTGGATCTGATCTTCGGAGACTCTAAACAACAGGCACAAAATGCATTTGAAATTTTTTTTATTACTTGCAATAAATGGGCATGTTGGGGGTGATCTGCAAAGACTGCTGCACAAATGGTAAGATGTACGACCCCTTCCCGTCTCTGCTGGCTGTTGTCGTGGTCGTAAAATAACAATGAGGTCCTAAACTATGGAGATGGAGGTGAAAATAATAAAAACTATTCTTTAAAAAAATAAGAATTATGATACTAAATAAAAATCATTGAGCACTTTACATATGTAGCCTATCTCTAAGTGCTATGAACACAAGTAAACATTGAAATGATCAAAACAACTGAAGTTAAATAAAAAAAGTGCAATATCTTAAAACATGAGAAAAGAGGTGGAAACATATCAAACATAGCTGTGTTTCATGCTTTTGTTGAATAGAAGGAAAGAAAAAATGTTAAGAGGAGTAGGAGATGCAAACTCAACCCCCCCACTCCACGTCTCTTTGCAGACTTTTTATATATTTGTGTTTTTAAATTAAAAAATGCCACAATATTTCAATTCAGTCATTTTTCTTCTTTTGATTTATTTGCCGTCCTGCTGCATAAATGGAACCCGTCTGTGTAGACCTTTTTTCTTTACCAATATCATTTACTATTGTTTATTTCCGATGGTCCAAATATACTACATGAGTACAGAATATCTCTGCATCCTCTGGCTTGCCACAATGGCAAAAAAATGTTGAAAAAAATCCAAAGAATAATTTTTAAATTTTTAAATACCAGTAAGTGAAGCGGTCATTGAATATGTTGCATTAATAGCATACTTGCGGCACACATGTATTAAGGAAAATATATTCTGTAAATCTCTGATGTAGTGACTCAGTTTTCCTGAAATTCAGAAGAATTAAAAGCATTTCACTCATCAGTCGGCACATGCACTCTCCAGCTCTTTAAACATGTGGCTTGATGAGCGGAGGGAGTTTGAGCAGGTTGCAGACCTCGTTGCATGTTGCTCCATGTTGCTCTTTCAGGAATAACTGAAGTCCTCTTTTAGCAAAGTTTGAGGGTCCTTGAGGGCTTCTGGTGGAGTGAATTTGTGGGTCTGTGAGGTAAGTCAGACCTTTGCCGTTGGAAGTTGTCCATCCTGTGGAAAAGGAAAACACATCAGAGCATCGGATCTTTTTCTTTTGAGGTGGCAAAAATATTTCAGAAGGCTGCAAATCTGCAGGCAGAGTTAGAATCATAGACTGATACCTTGCAGGTCTACAACGACTTCTTGGCCACCAGAGAACAGGTAGGTGAAGTGTCCGAAGGCAAGGCCATATTTTGTAGCCTCAAAATTGATTTTTTTCTTCCTAGTGTTGTTGGTTAGTTTGATGAAGTCACCAAGCATGTACGGCTCCACTGTTATGCAGCCTACAATCTCATCACCATTAAGAATCTAATCACAGAAAATATAAAAAAAGGAAATTTTAACGTGTGAATCTTTTCTGTCAGCTCATTTTTAATACCGTAGAGGGATGATGGGGGCTGTGTTACTGCCTCTTTGTGTCTGCGTTACATAAAATCGAGTAATGCTTTTTATATGGCTTTAACATTTTTCTTGCGTTATGATTTTTGCAAACATTAACTATAAGTAGTGGAGTGTTTTTCTGTTGTTTTTTTATGGAACTGAAACAGGAACAAATCATCATTTCAGAACCTGTCGACAAAAACCCAATTCAGCTTTTGCAATATTAGTATTATTATTATCTAGTATTATTTTATGGTGAAAGTTTTAGAAAAATTCAAGTTTTAGTTTGGTGGGATACTTGCTGCTTTTATAATTGCTGAAAAACTACTTGCAATACATTTTTAAACTCTTGTAGAGAGAGCAGAACTTAAAAGGTGTATAACTCAGTTTTGTAAATAAAGCCCTTCCTGAATATTCACAAGGAGGTACAATACTGTGCAGGTGCTCAGAGGATAAAGCTAACTGGATCAGTTGGTACTTCAGAAGTAGTCAACTAGTAAGTAACCGGTTAGCACAAAACCAGGGTGAAAAAAGGCAATCTGTAGTTGGAGCACTTATGTATTGAAGCAGCATGTGCTTAGGTGAATGGACCTCCATGCTGAAGTTATACAGAACTGACAAAGTTTCTCCACAAATACTGATGAAAGGACTGGTTGTCTTTTCAATTTAGGCCTGTTTTGTGGTTATGAACATCAGTGTTTACTGAAACTAAAGCTGTCAGATGTTCAGAAGTGGCTGCTAAGTTGATGGATGTCTAAGTGAACATTAATATTGATAGTAGTGATAACAATCCTATGCCTACCCACTAGACACAGACAGACAGACAGGCTTTATTTAACAGTCTCTGATAGTTTTTCTGATAGTTCTGTGGTTATGCCCACAGATGTTCTCAGTCTGTTATATTTAGGCTCAAAAAGGACAATCTAAGCACTAGCAGAATGGGTGCTTAGCTCATATAACCTTATTTTATCAAGATCAAATGTTTTTTGGTCTTTTTTTGTGAAAGCAAATGTGACTATGCACCTTTAATTTTCGGTTATAATATTTCCAAGGTTAGAAAAAACAAAGAGAGTGATCTGTAAGCATCCCTTTTAAAAAGTAATTCCCAACCCTGGTTCAGAAGCACAGCTGCCCTGCATGTGTAAGACTTGTCTCTGGTCCAGCAAACCTGATTTAAATGATTACATGAACCTCTGAGCAGCAATCAGGGGGTGCAGAACCTTTTATAATCACACATTTATATGACAGGTGTGTGGCAGGAAGGAGGCACTTAAAACATGCAGAGCGGGGCTACTTCAGGAGCAGGGCTGGGAGGCACTGACACAGTACTTACTCACCAACAGTGCATCAGAGGGAATAAAGAAAATCTGAGCCAAAACCTCCTTATCATAGAGACTCTTGTTGAATTCAGTCACGTAGTACTGAGCTGTCATCTGTCGCTCCACATCTTTCAGGTGATACTGGATTTCTCTTGGCTTCAAGTAATCCTTCCCTACATAACTAAATACAAAATCAAGAAAACGGAAACTTTCATTCACTTTATTGAAGCCTCTGGTAGGCATGGGCAGTTTTTGAGAGACTATGTTGCCCACAGTGCCTACTTTTAGAAAAAAAAACAGTCACAACCTTATTTCCTTTAACTGTGAACACACAATACTGCCATTTTACAATGCAAACAAGTTTGGGAAGTTATGTAAATTAAAAAAGAAATCTATAAAAGGTCCCACAGTCTTCAGTGGATTTCTAAGCAGAAATATCTGAGAACATAAAACACATTCAAGATAACAAAGGAGCCAAGACTTAAATCCAAAAACTTAAAATATTCCGTTTTATTTTAGCCTGGAGTGTGTTTTTTTTATAGATTTTTAAAGTAAAATAGTTTGAAAAAATGGGCAGAAAAAGAATGCAGGACGATTGATACTTTCCAGATTAAGTTTAAATACAAACAAACTCTCATTAAAACAAGAAAATGTTGAATCCTATATTAACATAAACAAAACTGAAAAAAACCCATTGCTACCATTATTGTGTAAATAATCTAAACATATTGTGCTTTAAAGAAAGATACATTTAATCATGCTTGATTAAAATTCAGTATTTTTTTTTTATTGGGGGAGAGAACAATGTTTTGAGTGTGTAATGTAAAAGTTCAAATCGCAGCTCATCTTGAAGCAGAAGCCATTTTTAAATCAAGGAATAAAATGCAGTTTTATGTATTCTGATTAAATTGAAAGTACAAGGGTGTTAGCTTGCCGTTTTAAAAACTTCTGAGAAACGTTTTAAAAGACGAACTAAACCAAATGCTAATTATTTATTGTAGATCATAAATAGACATACTTATCTTTCACTTTTTGCAACTTAAACCTTTAGAATCTGACTTAGCTAACAATGGCTATCAATGATCAATGATCTAGAAGCTACAGCTTTTTATTCTCATGCTTAATTCATGCTTATTTTGCACTATACCTGCTTAAACGCTCCTCCTGGTGCAAAAACTGGACCTCTATTGCTCTTCTCTGTTTTCCTTCCTTGTTCATCAGATCTCCGATGTAAACACAGGTCTCTCTGGCTGTCCACAATCCTGTGGCCTTGGAGAACTTTAGATGAAGAGCATCTAGTGGAGACAATTGGCAGAAAAAAGGTTCATCACATAAAATAACAGTTTTTAAATAAAATAAAAATAATAGCAAGGAATAAAATACTCTTTCAAACCATACTTATATATTTAAAACAATACTTAAATATTTATTGCTTCCTGCTATATACCTATAGCAGGAAGCAATAAATATTTAATATAATATAAAAGCTGTTGTTTGTTGCTGGGACATATTTTTGGCGTTCTTATAAATATATGAAAATGCCACTTGTTTTATTTTTATATGTCAGTATATAAAATATGGGGTATTATAGTTTCATTTGGAAACTAGAATAAGTCATACCTTATGGCTTAAAGTTTCATAGATAAAAAAAGAAAACTCTCTGGTGTCACTAAAATAAACTTACTGTGGGCCGTGTGAATCTTTTCAAGTTTGAATAGCATTGTCTCGCTGCACAGCCTTTTTAGGAGACACTGGTGGCAGATTCCAGCCAGCAGAGCCTGGTAATCCTGCTTGGAAAATTTCAACTGGTTGTCAGGAACAGATGCTGTGCTGTGATACAGGCAGCTGTAGCACAAATCATTCATGGTCTCAGGTGCTTTCTTTTCAGGTTTCATTTCATTGGCTTGGTGTCCATTTTCATACAGATTCAGCATCTCGAAGGAGCTATGTTCAGTGGTTGCATTCTGCGAATGGTTGTCCTGGACCACTGAGGCTTTGTGGATTCCAGGTTTTAAAGGACTTAAATTGGCTGCAGTGTTTGTAGCTGAGGGAACATTATGGTTCTCCAGTGATGAAGAGTGGATTCCAGGTTTTAAAGGACTTAAATTGGCTGCAGTGTTTGTAGCTGAGGGAACATTATGGTTCTCCAGTGATGAAGAAACCACGTTGCCTTGATCTGTGGAGCTACTGGCTTCAACAGAGTCAATGATAAAAAAGCTACCATCAGAATCTGCTGACTGGCTTCTTGAGTTTAATAGTGGATTTTGCTTGTTTTTTTCACACCACGGGGAGTTTTGGCCTGTTGAGATTTTCTCCCAAGATGACTGGGAACCAAAACTCTCCCCAAGGGAGCTAGAAGATGTTTTGAGAATCAGTTGGGAAAGGGAGTTCAGCGATTCTTTGTTTTCTGCATCAACATCAGTCTCTCCATGTGTTTCTTGTACTTCTGTCTCTATTTCACATTGAGCTACTTGAGACTGTGGAGGATGACTCAGGGGTTTATGAACTGTAGACTGTAGAACTGGACTGGAACTGATACCATGCGTACGGCTCTGTGGCTCTTGTTTCTTCTTTTCATCAGCAGATTGTGAAACACTGTCATCATCACTCTCTGTGGGAATGTTGCTCTGATCGCTCATACTTCCTCTCTGTCCACTGCCACTTCTCTGCAAACTACTGCTGAGCTGAGGAGAGCCTGAACTACTCCAGGAGAGTTTCTGCCAAGAAGATCCTAGAGGGTCGGTGCTTTTCAGGGTTGGAGACAAGTTAGCATTTTGAGATGAAGAGATGTTGTATGAACCCGAGCTTCTTGGTTTTTGCTGAGCACTAAATTCTGTATGACATTCTGTGTTGACTGAGCCAACGGTTGTATCCAGAGCTGTTAAACAAAGCTTTTCTGCTTCCCCATCCCTAGTATACTTGCGGCTTTTGGTGGTCTCACACAGTGAAGCATGATACCTCTGAAATCCCTCCAAAATCTTTGAGAAACCCTCCTGGGTAAAATTTACAGAGGGACCTTTGACATTTCTGTAGCTGTCAGGGATAAATGATCCCTTATCTGAATTTGGGAATTGCTCCACACCCAGCAGTTGCTTGACCCGAGTGACTTGATGCATGATTTCAACAGAAAGAACATCTTTTTCTTGAGTGCTGGCCTTACAGTATTTGTAGAAAATCCCTAAAGCTTGCTGACAAGTTTGAGCAGCCATCATCACAACCCCCTCAGGAGCACGAAGCCACTTGTCAGTGACTGTGGTGGAATAGGCTGCCTTGAGGAAGGTATGAAGTTCCTGCTGGCTGGTGACCAGCTCACCCTCTGCTTTGGTCAGAAGGCCTATTGCAAAGGCCTCTCGAGCTCTCTGAAGGAAGGACTCTTTCTCAGACTCAGGACATGCTAATGAGAAGCTGTATGACAGCAGGCAGGTTCCTTGAGCTGTCTGAATGACAAAGAAATAAATAAGAAAATGAATTACAGCCATGCCAATCATGAATTAACGAATTGGTGATAAACACAAATCTGGTTTAATTAATGCTGTAAACTGGTTCAGACATTTAGATCTTAGGTGTACTTTTATTTTTTTGAGGTTCTGTAAGTTCACTTAGAAGCAACTATTATCTCACCTGTCTAACAGCCTGTAGGTAGGACACCACGTTTAGCAATGGCTGCGGCTGACCCACAAGCAGCTTGTCAGTTACAGAGTGTGGTTTTCTAGTTGGTTTGATGACATAACGACAGAAACCTCTTTCTTGCTTTTTCTACTTCTCCTTCATCACGTTAACATTGAGTTTATGAGGAAAAATATCCTCCCTTCCCTCCTTAACAGATTGACCACTAATGATCCGTGTAATGACAGAGGTCACAAGACCCTTTAGACAGCACTTCTCATAAACGGAACAAAAAAACAAAAAAAACGAGCAGAAATGTATTGTCTCAGTCTTCCAAGATACATTTCAGTTTTCTTGTTATTTGTGATGTTCTGGAAGTACCTTAAAAGAGCACCATGTTTCATCATCTGTATGCGTACCTGATTGAGCGGTCTGCTTCCTGTATTTAGTTTGTCAAATAATGTGATTTGTTTAGAGAACGTTAGCAAGTTTAGGAGTTGGTGAACTGGATGTGATGAACGCAGAGAAAGAAGATGAGTGTCATACATTAGTCATACATTTTTTTTCTTATCAAAGTAGCCTTAGTGAATTCAGGGCTGTTATATCTCAGGAGACATATAATGTTATTCAACTAATTATTTATTTTTGATGTTTATTTAGTTCTTGGTAACGACGGACAGGCCAGGAATGCCAGGTACTGTTGTCTCACACACATATATAATCTGTAAGTTTTATTTAATATTATCTATTTTTTATTATAAACCTACTAATACATATACAATCAATTCCCAACATTCCTGTATATTCTGTATAATCTGCATAGTCTGTATAGTATGTGCATATAGCTCCCATATTTATATCATATTTATACAGAACAGTTTATTTTATTTTTTAACCATCCTTGTACACCTGTAAATAAATATCTATATCCTGTGTAGCACTTCTGGATAGATGCAAACTACATTTTGTTGCTTTGTTCTTCTGACAGTGCAATGACAATAAAATTGAATTCTATTCTATTCTATTCATTTTGTGTCAATAAAGGAGCAGCTTTTAGTCTTGATACAATCGTCGTCATAAAAAATAGTAATAAAGATTGACTTTTTATAATATATTTATTATCAAACCTGAAAAAATAAGATCAATTTGAAACACCAAAAAGACAACCTTGCACCTTGTACATGCCTACTATATCTTGAAATGCAATTTTTCAATCTAAATCTGCAGGTTTCTAGAATTTCTAAAAGTAGAATGGGGGACAGATCTTTCAGCTATCAGGCTCCTTTCCTGTGGAACCAACTACCAGTT
>JAUZNJ010036694.1:0-11752 GCA_034780135.1 Jordanella pulchra
AACTTCTTAACTTTTTCCAGTCTCCGTGTTGGTGTTCTGCATGTGGGTTAGCGCACTTAGACCCATCATGACAAAAACATGTTTTCAACAGTGAAATTTAAATTTACCAAACTGCTGTACCGTTTTTTCTTATACAGTTTACATTTTTTATTTACGGTAAGTTTCTGACAATCACAGCTGCCATATTTTACCGAACATTTTACATACATTTTTTTGCAGTGTTTTTTTTTTTTATTTTTGAATAAGAAGTTTGTCATGGTTTAATTTCTGGATTATATTTTTATTTCCATTTACAAAGCATGTTCTTTACTTAAAACACAATTAACTCCATAAAGCCGTTTTTATCAGTCTGCTGTTTTATTACAAGGGTTCCCAAAGTGGAGGTCTGGGCACAAAGCAGGGGTTGAGAGATGGTTCTCAGTCATTGCAATACAATCTCCGAGGTCTATGAAGGGCTGTGTCTTTCCTGGACAGGGCTGTCTGCAGAGCTAGCTAACAGTTAGCTTTTATATCTCTGCTTCTTTCTGAATCTTAAATTAAAGCATTATGAAATATCTGACTATTCTATTAAATAATCAAAACTACATTAAAAATTATGAAATAAATGACCTAAAGTAAATATGTTTAAAGATTAATAAAGATGTTCAACTTTATAGATGCATAAATAAATATAGATGAAGTAGTTCTATATATGGGTCACCAGTCTTTTCCAGTGTTATTTTTAAGGTCACAAGCTGAAATGTTTGGGAAACCCTGTTTAACACAACCATGTCAGTATCAAAGTGAAGATGTTAAAGATATTTTACACTCAATTATAATGTAGCTTACTCTGTAAACCCTACAGATGGCTGTGCGTGAAAATCCCAATAGATCAGCAGTTTTTAAAATACCCTGACCAGCCCGTCTGCCACCAGCAACCATGACGTGTTCAAAGTCACTTAAATCATTTCTCCTCCCCGTTGTGATGAAGTTTGAACTGCAGCAAGTCGCCCTGACCACATCTAAAGACCTAAATGCATTGAGTTTCTGCCATGGGATTTTCTGATTAGAGATTTGCGGTTGGACAGGTGCGCCTACTGTAACACAACAATATGCTCAGATTGGCAGTGGTGGTTGCTGACAATATCCATCCCTTTATGACCACTATCTTCCAATGGCTGCTTCCAGCAGAATAACAGGCTTTGACATAAAGCACAGATCTTCTCAGCTTGGTTTATTAAAGTTGATCATGGATTCACTGTTCTCATATGCACTATATAGTCACCACATCTCAGTCCAGCAGAGAACCTTTGGGGCGTACAGCCGAAAGATCTGCAGTGTCTGTGTGAGGTTATCATGTCCATATGAACCAAACTCTGAGGAATGTTTCCAGTACCTCATTGAATCTATACTAGGAAGAATTAAGGCTGTTCTGAAGGCAAAAGGGGGTCCGACCCGGTACTAGCAAGCTGTACCTAATATAGTGGCCGGTGAGTTTATATCCAGAAATCTGTTTTATTGTTTTTCTTGTTGTTTTATTTTTTTCATCTAAAATGTTCTTGTCAATTGTTTGTTTTGATTTATTAAAATATTTTTTTTTTGCTTTAAATTTTTAAAAGCAGCTATCTGTACTTTAAAAACCTAGCGGTTGGACCACAGCACCCTGTAAGAACCCGGTTCAAATCTACAGACGGATCCTCAGCACTGCGCTGCTACACAGGTGATGCAAGCTGCTCACTGATGAGTTCCATGTGTCGCAGAGGGCAAATTTCACTATAATATACATCTAAAATGACAAATAAAGTTAATTATCCTTATCTTTTTAAAGGTTGACCCAGCAACTGTTATCTCCTTTTATCTTTCCAGGCTGATATCAAGTTCTGATCTTCTTTAAGATGTGCTCTGTTGCTCCTGACCTGTTCTTGGGTTTGTTTGTTTTTTTCTAAGATGATACAGAAAGAGGAAAATGTTCTTTAGATTTAATGACTGGGTTCAGTACATTTGAGTGGGAAAATGAAAGAATTACAGTATTTTCTCCATTTATGCATCAAAGCAGCTTCCCTAACCTTTAGCTTCGCGCTATGCTTTTAGCAGAGGTGTTTATAGAGACAAATCGGTGGGAGCTCATAGTTTTGATGCATCCAGTGTGTAGAGAAAAACAGTATTATTCAAAATTCGATGTGCTAAGGATCAGAGCTGATGAAGAAACACAGAGAAATGTCTTAAACCTCTCATTATTAATGTGTTTGGGGTGTTTTTATCTTTCTCTATGTGTCATGTGTTCTTGCAGGGTGCTAGGACTCTGAGATATAACGAAATATAGCCCCCACTAATCAAGTTATGCTCTTTTTCAGTATTTAATTCTCCTTCAGAAGCGAACTTTCAGAGCTATTTTCCTTGCAAATAACTCACACAAACCGTCAAACAAATAACCATTTCTAAGAACCATTTGAACATGAACAAGCTCCGCATAAAACACTACAATTATTGGAAATGGCAAATCATGACACAGAACTTTTTCTCTTCGGTGTTATGCCTGCTGCAAAAAAAGTGCAAAAGTATGCTGGAAAAATGTGTTAAATTTTCTTTTTAAACTTGCAAACACAAAAAGCGTATATTATAAACTTTTCAGTATATTTTATTTATCAAACAGAAAAATTACATCTAACACGATGTCGAACAAGGTGCAACACATAACAACCAATGTACTCAACATGTTTTAACAATAAAAACACGAACAAACGATGCTGTATTCCACTAATTGCCTCCATTGCACCAAAGAAAGAAAGGTTTGGTACCTCAAACTGTAGCTCCTATCCTCCATGTATATCTGTGCAGGATAGGAGCTACAGTTTGAGGTATCAAGCCTTTCTGTGTGTCCAAAGCTCCTTTTTTTACCACGGCTAGAGTATCCATGGACTGCTGTGCTGAATCCAGACTTCTTTTCGTACAGACATGAAAGACACTGGTCATATTGGGACTTTAGCCTTCCGGAAAAACTGTAAAAAACAAAAGTTACACAAATGACACGAACGGCTGAAGCTCTCTCTTATAAATCCTAAAAATTATGAGAGCTTGTGCATTAGTATGTGTCACACAGAGAACAGGTGAAGAAAATTAGTTTTTTTTGTTAAAATCCATGAGGTGGGCTCGACCTATAAGGTCTATCATGCAAAAGATTCTGGGTAACTGTAGCTACTAGGGAGAACATCAGCCTCCTGTCTGGGTTGTGGTCTGCTCCCAGTGCTCGGGCGCCTTGTGGAGGGTGGAGAACAGGGTGGCTTTTGGGGTCAGCAAGGGAGCTGGATCAATGGGAGAACCCCGATCCTCAGTTCTTAGCTCCCTATCCCCGGATGCTTCCCCTCACCTGCTCTGTCACCTAATGACAGACGTAAGATCTGGGGGACGAGATCTTCACCAGGGCGCCCTACCATGCTGGTGGTGGCCTATGCCCCAATTTTAATGAACACCCTGGTCGGCACCATTCATAACATTGCCAAGACATGCATATGTAGGGCATCTGGGTGGGCATATTCAGGCACTGTAGGTGGGTCAGCTTTTCTGGTTTTGCCACTGATGCTCATACTCACCTGTGCAACACTACATCTGAGCAGAATGGGGGCTGGCATAGGGTCTTCCACACCTCTGTTCTCTGCGCTCCACCTCAGGGGTGGACCTGGGCACTGAGTCCTTGGGGTCGGTCCCATCCTTTAGCTTTGGTGTCTTGTTCATCCACCAGGACGGTGGAGGCCAGTGCCTTGCTTCATTCTTGTGGGGGAGTCAACTGGCTGGTTTAGGTGTAGAACAGGTGGGATACGACCACTGTGCTTATTTGCTTCTCAGCTTGTGGTATGGCTGCCTGCATACCCTAAGCCTGTGCAAGGCTTAAGGGCAGGCTTAACTGGATGACAGTGCGTGTTCAGTGCTTGGGCTCAGGTGGCTGGCTGCCCGAATGCGATTGCCTAGGGGCCATAGGTCCATATGGGTGTAGGAGTGGCTGTAATTGGCTGGGGGTGGGACTCGCTGCTCTGGTGTCCATGGGGGGAGGGTGTGCAGCTGATGGGGAATGCCGTGGAGGAGCGATGGCTGGTGGCGTAAGAAGTTATCCCTCCTAGGGATGGGTCTAATTAAGAAGTTGTTACCTTGATTTTTCTTGCTGACAATGACAGGGTGTGGCTTCCTAGAAAGACGGAGGAGCTGATAGAGTCCTGTCGGATGCTTATTGGTTAAATTAACAACATTGTGACTGCCCACTTGTTCTCATTTCTTTGCAAAGAAAGAAAGAAATGTGAAATCTGAAAGAAATCTGAGTAAATATCCTTCAATCTCCTTCAATCTCCTTTATTTAACTACATGCCTAATACTTTCTTCACACTACCGGTGTTTGTATTTAGGCAACTGAGAAAAAGCTGTATTTCAGCTGTATTTAAAAGTGAAACCTCAGGTAACAACAGGGTCTGAATCTGATCCTGAAAACGGAGCAGAAGACTTTTTGTTTGTTTCCCCCATCAGAGCCGTGATGTTTCAGCAGGTTCACATCAATACAATCATCATTTTTACTGTTTTTGGTTTTTTATTCTTTGAATTTAGTTTATGCATTATCATCTAGTCTCCATATTATGATATAGAAAGGCTGTTTCTATTTGCCTTCAGAGAATTTATTTTAGCCTGAGTTTAAATGAGGTGCACAGGCTCTGTTTCTGCGCTATAAAGTATTAGGTAACCTTTAAAAAGGTCAGTGGTGGCAGAATTTGTCAGCTTATTTCTGCATGTTCTGAGTCTTTCGTAAACACTGTGGGAAAAGCTGTTTCTTAAACGTGACTCCTGTGGGTTTAAGTCACTGCAGTTTATTCATTTTCTTTCACTAGTTCAAATTGCAGGCAGCCCTTCTTGTCCTACTGCTGGGCTTTTTTTCTTTTGTTTGTTTTATTTCTGGACTCTTCAAAATGCCACATGGCCGCGGAGGCTGCAGGGAAGTCCGGGACGCCGTGGCAGAGAGGCCTCAACCTGTGTTTTAGTTCTAATCTGTAATTGCATCCAGTGAAGGAGGAACAGGCTCGCTTACGTGACTCGGCCGAGGAGAGCGAGCAGGAGCCGCCGTGACAGAGATAGCAGAGATTTGGCCGGAACAGCAAACACGGACAGAATGAATAAAAAAGAGAGAAGCAAACGGATTGACTTTGGTAAGAGGTCACTTTTGAAAGTTCCCCTCAAGTGATTGTTAGAAAGCGCCATTTTTTTCCCCAGTTCAGGACACCCCAGAGATGTGAAGTGTAAGGTTATAGTATGGCCCAGTGCTCTATATTAATGGTGACTTTGGCTCACCTAATACGGATTCTCAGGGTTATAGCCCCCGGGTGCCTGCTGAGCGGAATGTGAATACAAAAAAGAGCCGATCCCTCTCCCCCCATCCCCTCCTCTGGTCACCAGGGCCCCCCCCCCCTCGCTCAAGGTTACAGCCTGGCAGCGATGAAGCCATCAGCCCTGATTTTAAATGATACCCTGGACCAGCCACCACTTAATGTGTTCCCTCTACTTTCCCCTCTTTCTTTAAACTCTTGATTACCCCTTTTTTCAAGCTGATGGCGTGAAGCCTGATCAGAAGGGCGGCTGAATGGGGA
Organism: Jordanella pulchra; assembly: GCA_034780135.1. NCBI lineage: Eukaryota > Metazoa > Chordata > Actinopteri > Cyprinodontiformes > Cyprinodontidae > Jordanella > Jordanella pulchra. The sequence goes on from JAUZNJ010036694.1 coordinate 5,601, forward strand.
AAGACGCGTCTCTCCTTGAATCGGTCGCCAGAGTTCCTGCTGGGAAGAAGAAAGGAGAGGTTATGATCAAGGGGTCCGGAGGGTGGGCTGCCTCTTAAGCCTTGAGCTATGCACAGGATGTTTTGATATTTCACTCCATTTCTCCTTGTGAACTGAGGCTGCATGTGAATAATTTGCTGCAGTAAACTGCTACACAACAACAAAAAAAAGAAAACCCTTGCATGTCTGCAACATTACTTGTAGAGAAAGTAAGCTACCTCCTCTACTACTACGCCCTGTAATTACACCTTGTGGAGGAGAAGGCTCTCTGCTTCTGCTTTCAGATATTACCTCAGCTGATACTGTCAGGTTTTTTTATCCTCTCTGTGTGTGTGTGTGTCACTCCCATCTCATTGCTCATGTAGATTCCACTAATGCCTATTTGACGAGTAAAAATGTTATTCTAATGATGGTCGAGGGAGCCGGGTTTTAGTAGGTAGTTGTTATGGAAACTGCAGCTGCAGCTTAACTGTGCAATAAGCCTCCGCTCTTACCCCCCCTCGACGTCTTCTCTTGCTTTTCGATCTGGTGAACACAGCACGTTGGAGTCATTAGCAGGGGTGCAAACGGTTAAAGACGAAGCCGATACAAGAGGCGACAACATTCGGACGGAAGAGGATGTAAAAAAACTGTTCAGTTTGTAATAACCTGCCATAAAAAGACGAGGTTCTTTTTCCCTTTTCTTTTTTATCTCCAGCGTAACGTTCATTCATCTCAGAGTAAACACTTGTGCTTTTATTAACATGAGGTTTAGTTTTAAATTGAGACGGGGGATGAATTACCTGGATGTTTTTAAGGAGGTCTGAAACAAGATGGTGTCTTTCTCCAGGAGATTACCAGGGTTTCCTCATCTGTCGAGTAAAATGAGTCCAATATTTTAATGAGAACTAGAAACGATCCAAATGTAGAAGTGATTTCTGTGGGTAATAGGTGTAATATTAATATCTTATCACTAAATTAGACCCATGATGATAATTTAAATAGCAAGCTGAGGTGGAAGCCTTTATAGTGTCATAAACAGATCAGCCGGGACACAAAAAGCCACAGATTTGACTATAAAAAGAGATTATTATGCTTTACAGACTGACTTTCTGCTCCAAAGGAGGGAAATCGAGTCTCAGATTGAGACTCGATTTAACCTTCAGCTGTAACATTTGTGGGATTAAACGTCTGAGATTTTCCTCTGAAACTGAAAATAAGTCTGAATATGTGAACAACCCAGCAAGGCTCTGACAGGTAAAATTCAAACAGATTAAAGCAAATCTTTTCTTCCTCTCCATTAAAAGATCAAAATCCTTTGATGTCTCACAGTTTTACACAAAATAAGATTCAGCTTTTACTGTCTTGGTCTGCTAGGATTGCCAACATTAATTTCTATATGGTGAAAAGCTGAATATTTTTTTTTCATTGCTCAAAATTTCAAAACTTTCCCTTGTTCCTTTTAACATTTAGTGGAAATGTTTTTTAACGGTTTGAGTACAACGTTTAGAGTAGACCTTTGTCAGGGGCCACCAGTCCTTTCTGCAGCAGAAAAGCCCTCTCATCATGATACTGCCACCTCTGTACTTCAAAAGTGACGTCCTGCAGCTGTTAATCAATCCTGGAAACTCGTTAACAACTGATGATTTTTCCTGAAGTGAAACAGCCATCCCTGCAGGAGTGCCCTTTAGGAACACCTAATTCCTAAATCAAACTTACAAAAAGCTAAGCGCTGTCAGTGAAGCTACCGGTTGTTCAATTGTACAAAGGTAACAAAAAACTCTTTCCTTTTTGTCATGAATACATTGTTAGCTTTAACTTTGCTTTGTCTGAAGCTACCTTGGAATAACTTTCCTGACTTGATGCAGAAAACATTTTTTGCTGTTGTATTTGCCTAAAGATTTTACGATCAAACAAAATATCTCATCAGATGTGTCGAGGAATGCTGGGCATCACCATATCATCACCATATCTGTTAAAACTATCCTACCTTTCTCAGAGCTTTTGTTTTACTGGATTGGATTTGCGTAATACTGGTGTTGGGATCGCATCAACTAGGACAGTTTTTCTTAGACTTGTAAGCTCTTTCACCTCCTCATCTGTCCCTACAAATGTCAACAAGCTGATTGGCCTCAAACTTAAGGTATTCATCCCTTTGCGCATTGCATACTGTAATCTGGCTTTTATTTATGTTTTCAGAGTAATGGTTTCTTCCTCGCTCATTGGGCATTCAGCCTATATTGGTACAGGCTTTGTTCCTCGGTGGACAATGAAACTCTCATCATCTGGTAAGTAGTTACCTTTTAAAGACAATGATTTGATCATGATAAAATAATGTTATACACTCCAAGCTTCCTTCCTGTAGTGTTTTCAAGACCTTTCTCAACCTAAATAGACTTCCAGCACAGTGCGGAATGAGCTGACATAAACAGACATCTCAGACTTTCACCAACGTAGCAGCCATATCTGAATGCCTCGGCAGCTTTAGCTTCCGCTTCACTGAACAACGTTCAGACTGTATTCCGAGCTTTGATCCATTTTTATCCCTCTTGGAATCAAATATTTTTCTGTGTGTTTTTCACACTTGATCTTGAACTTTTCTTCATTACATTTACACTTCCCTAGAGCCTCTTTTCCACTGAAATTAGCAGTTTAAAAGGTTTTTCAAACACAGGTCGACCCTTTAACGACTACTTTCCCATTGGTCCCTGCGTTGGCTCTGTCCCCCCACTGCTGTGTTACTGGTGACATCATCAAGCGGGGTTAGGGCTAACCCTTCTACTCGAAGGCAATTTTAACCCAGGTTGCTTGCCGACTCGCGTCGACACACTCAGTGAGCTGTTCCCACTATCACTAAAGGCCAGTTGTTTTGGGGTTAAAACAAGTTTTTGGGCCAGTGGGAAAGGGGTTTAAAAACGGCTTAGTGGCTTAACCACTGGTTCCTGGTTTACACCCTGCACAAATGAGCAGAATCGTACGTCCTTTGTGGTTGTATATATACTGTACACACATCTTTATTTACTAAAAAATTAAGCAAAAAAAATAGTAAAACTTTATCTTTTTAAAACCTAAATTAAACTGACTTAATTAAATGACAAATCTAATTTACGGTCCATCAAAACGTAGTCAAATCTGGAGCAGAATCGAAAGCTTGTTACAGCAAGTATTTCAGTTCCTTGAATGCAGGTTCTTGTGACGGTCCAGTATTAATAAGCCTGACTTGGAAAAATGTTTTCATTGCAGCTTCAATCTTTCCAGGTCTTTTCTGTCGGGCAGTGATGAAGGAAACTACTCTCTCCGCTGCTCTTTTTACAGAGTTGGCCTTGAAAGATAACTTTCTGCGTTGCTGTGCTTGGTAAACTTTTTTTTTTATAAACTCTCAATTATCTTTCAGTACTTTGCTAATGAGATATTTTGGGCAGTATATCACAACACAACGAACAGAATAAAGCTTGGAGCATTGGTGCGAGGAGGAAACTCCTCAGAAGCTGTTGTGAAAAGATTTGTTTACTGTAGGGGGGAAAAAACAACTTCACCGCGTTCCTGTGGCCTGATTAAACCAAAAAATATTAGAAAAATGAAGAAAATGTTTTATGTTATTTGCTGAAAAATGCTGAAAGAACAGAACTGTCAAGTTGCAAATGTCCAATTTACAAAAGCTGTGTGTAATGTTTGTTTTCCTTTCTGTGCAGACTGCAGCTGAATATGAGTAAAATGCAAAAGAAGAAGAAAAACTATTTATTTTTACATATATTGGTCCTTGGTTTATTAATAGCATGGAGACAAACTGGAGGCAGATATAAACAAAGTCGATGTCCCTCTGAGAGGACAAAACTACAGAAAGAGTATTTTTTATCTGGTCTCATATGAAAGACACAGCTCTTTGGACAGTGGCTCCAGGGGTCAGTAGGGGCTGTTCTGGAACAAATTTACATTGGGTGGGGGTGGGGGGGGGGGGGCAAGGCTTTTCATGGGGGTATATATTAAAAACATAACAGACGAAAACCGGGCAATAATGCAGTGTTTAGTATATGAAGTGAGCTACAAAGCCAATGTTGCAGACCGCTGATCTAACAATGAAAACTTCAATCCTATCATAATACGGCTGAAGATTAAAGTAAAACACTTTGATTCAGAATAACTGTAAATGTAAAAATATAAATAGGATTATTGGACCCATCAGCTTCATTCTCTTCTGCCAGCACATGTCATCATGAGAAATTGATCTTGAATTATGTTTTCTATACAGGAGCCATTTCTTTCCCCTAAAGTAGCACGACTTTTGCTTTACCCTGCTTCCTGTCTGCCTGCTCTCCCTTTGCATACATCATTTTCTCAGGGTACTCCATTTTTCACTAACAGTACAAAACTTTGATCTTTTGTAGTTTAAAAGATATCCATACACTTGAGAAAAAGTAAAATGTTTCAAATCACAAACCCTTTTACCTCTTAACTTATTGAATAAATAACCATATCAGCTCAGAGACTCAAATATGAATCAATTTTAAGACATTATTTAGACTATTAAACCATCAGAGTGGTTGAAAGTTATCTAGTATCTGTGCCACAACTGTGGAACCGCGCCGCTATTTTATACATGTAAGGGGAAAAAAAATTACAAATAATTGTTTTACTCATTCTACACACAGTTTGATTTTCACCTGGTAAGTAGATCAGCTTTGTGCGGAGTTTTAAGTTTTATGGAGCTTAGGCGTAAATTCAACCAAATAAACTTTCATGTCCATTCAAAATCTCATCCATCTTTGAAGCAACAAAGCAAAAATAAATAAAATATATTAGTCATGAAATTTGATTATCTCCATTCCTTTTTTCCTTTGATTGATCTTCCATCTGTCCAGGACTGACTGACCCAATCCATTCTTCCAGGTTCACAAACTGGTAGTTTTACCTCAGTTATTTGTTTCTGTTCTCATATTTGCTTCCAGCTCTAAGACCTTTTACAGAATCCAAATCCAAATTTTGTCTGATTTAATGAATTGACCATTACATTAATGGCTGCCAGTCAAGCCACAGAATCCTCCCAATGTAATTGAGGTGATTTATAATGGAGAAAAGCAACAAATAGCTGATCATATGTGAGACAGTGCATTTAGACTCAATGTGTACCTGCTGTTTTCCAAAAGTGTCATTGTTTTGTTCTGGCAGTTACAACTGTGTTTTACTGAACAAGTTTCTTAACAGATCAGAACATGTTGAATCACCTACCCCTGGTATTCTTTTTTTTCCTACTTTACTTTTTCGATTCTTTGAAATTAAGACGACAACAGATAAAGTCAGCCTTTCAGAACTACATTGAGGTGAACCGGGTTTCCTAACACCATATGACACTTTGCATCTGGATAATTGGTCTGACACCAGGAAAAGGCGACGACACCACCAAAGGTCAGAGATCCAATCATTGAAAGATAAGATTAGGACTTTATTTGTTCCTGTAAAAGAAAAATGACTTCACAGCAGCAACTGAACCATGAAAAGAAACTGTAGAAGCAAATATTGTTAAAAGGACATGTTTTTGTGTCAGCTACTAATAATTTAGAAATATGATAGTTTTTAACTTTGTTGCAAACCATGTTGTCTTATTTTTCACACTAAGGGCCTGATTTCCAAAGAATTATAACAAGGAGCTCATGTTGCGCATGTAAATTGCTCCTGTATTAAGTGGGCGTGTTGCAGCGGCATATACAGTGATTGTGGATGAAATAAAGAACAAAGGCAAAACCAGCTTGGCAACATTAAAAGTCTGTTAGTTAAGGACTTTGTGATAATCACATTGATTTATGTTGTCATACAGAAACTTGGCTGCAGCAAGAGGATTATGTGAGCATAAATGAGGCAACTCCTTCTAGTTATTTAAATTTTCGAATACTCAGAAAATCTGGGCGAGGAGGAGGAGTAGCAGCAATCTATCAGTCTGACTTACTGATTAGCACAAAGCCAGTTAATAGTTACAGTTTTTTTTTACATTTAACTCTTAGTTTCCTTCATCCAAATTGTAAAGCAACCAAACCTCTTCTGTTTGTAACTTTGTATCGTCCGCCAGGTCCTTACTCTGAATTTTTAGATCAGTTTTCAGAGTTCCTATCTGACTTAGTGTTAAATACTGACAAGGTCAT